>CM035426.1:103234260-103256760 GCA_020310875.1 Ceratopteris richardii
GGCTTTTGATTTTTTGAATATTTGATTCCACTTCTCTTTATCTTTCTTTGTCTGTACACCAAATTCGTGAGTGATTCTTCAACAGCTCCCCCTCAATCACTAATTTGACTCTTCCTATCTTCATATATTTTTCTTTCTTTTATACCTGCCATTTCCTTGAATCTGCTTGTCTTTGTTCCATCCAAGCTCTTTGTCAAAATATCTGCAATCTGATCTTTTGTCGGAGTGTATATTATTTCTATCTCTTTCTCCATTACCTTTTACCTCAGGAAATGATATTGAATTTCTATGTGCTTTGTTCTTGCATAAAATACTGGATTTGCTGCAAGATACAACGAGCTCATATTATCTCCATGTATGATAGGTATACCTTGATCAATACCCATGCTTTTGAACAAGGTCTGCATCCATATCACTTCTTTAGCTGCTTCTACAAGTCCTTTATATTCTGCTTCTGTCGATGATAAAGCCACTGTGTGTTGTTTCTTCGAACACCAACTTACTAGCTTATCTCCTAGATATATCATATACCCATGTGTTGATCTTGTGTCATCTTGACTTCCTGCCTAGTCTGAGTCACTGTATGCTCTCAGCTATATATCTGACATAGAGGATAATATAATCCTTCCTTTATAGTTCTTTTTATATATCTAAGAACTCTCTGTCCTGCAATCCAATGTTGATCTTTCGGACAATGCATAAACTATGAGAGAACTCCCACTGCATAGCTAAGATCCGGTCGTGTTAGTGTAGCGTAGATTAGGCTTCCCACTAACGACTGATATTTCCTCATATCTTTAAACTCTGCACCACTGTATTTGTTGAGTTTATGATTTGCTTCAAGCGGTGTTGAAGCTTCTCTGCAATTCTCCATATTAAACTTCTTCAGTAGGTTTAGGAGATACCTTTCTTGCGTAACATATACACCATGATCTGTGTATGTGATTTCCATTCCTAGAAAGTATGACAACTTTCCAAGGTCACTAATCTGAAACTCCCTTTCGAGTAATCTCTTTACTTCTTTAATCCCTTCATCTGAAGTACCTGTGATTATAATGTCATCTACATAAATGCAAATGTAGATCATACCTTCTTCTGTTCTTTTGATGAGTAGACTTGCATGTGCTTTCGAACTTTGGTATCCAAGTTCATTGAGATATTTCACAAGTCTGTAATTCCAAGCTCTTGGAGCTTGCTTCAGTCCGTAAAGTGCTTTTCTTAATCTGCAAACAAAATTTGGGTATCTGGAACTTACAAACCCTTCCAGTTGTTCCATGTAGACTTCATCTGATATGTATCCATTCAGAAATGCATTCTTGATATCTAGCTGACTTAGCTTCCATCCTTTTGATACTGCTATAGCAATCACTGTCCTTATGGTTGACATCTTTGCCACCGGACTGAACATCTCATCATAATCTATGCCATGCATCTGAGCATAGCCCTTGATAACCAGTCTCGCTTTGTGTCTGGCTATCCTTCCATCTGCAAGTTTCTTAACTTTGAAAACCCATTTGTTTCTAATCACTTTCTTACCATTTGGTTTCGGAACAAGTTCCCACGTCTTGTTCTCTTCTAGTGCACTAAACTCTTCTTCCATTGCTTCTTCCCATTGCTTCTTACCTTTAGCTTCATCATAGTTCTGCGGTTCTTCATCATCTTTGACCATATATGCGTAATTTTTCTGAGTTATATACGAGGTATCATAGGAATACCTTTCTGGTTGTCTTCTGTTCTTGTTTGACCTTCTTGGTTCAAACTCTTCATGTGTATCTGAATACACGTCTTCATCAAATCCCTCTTCATCTCCATTTCTCATACCTGATCCGATCCTGGACGTACTTGCCTGCATATGATCTTCATCTCTGTTCACCTGCACAATTGATTTCCCTTTCTCTTTTCTTCTTACTTCTTCTTCAAATTCTTCCGTTGTATGATTCTGATCTGTATACCAGCTTTTCTATTCATCAAATGTAACATCTCTGGAAACAGTAAACTGTTTTGTTAGAGGACTCCATAACATGTAACCCATATGCTTTTCATCATATCCGACGAACACATATTTCTCTGCTTTTGGTTCAAGCTTATATCTGAGTTGTGATGGTACATAAGCGTAAGCTACTGATCCAAACACTTTGTAATGATCAAGTGTTGGCTTCTTTCCCCACCAGGCTTCATAAGGGGTCATTCCATCTAATGCTGTACATGGTAATCTGTTTACCAAGTATGTAGCTGTATTTACAGCTTCAGCCCAAAGATAATTTGGACAATCCTTTTCCTTTAGCATAGCTCGTGCAAACTCGACTAGAGTTCGGTTCCTTCTTTCTGCTACACCATTTTGTTGTGGTGTGTACCTACAGGTTATTTCTCTCTTAATGCCTGCATTCCAAAGATAGTCATTGAACTCTCGAGAGAAGTATTCTCCCCCTCCATCAGACCTCAGTCTCTTAAGCTTTTGACCTGTGAGTCTTTCAGCATATGCATGAAAATGCCTGAAAGCTCCAAACACTTCTGATTTCTCTTTCAAAACATAAAGAGTTATCCACCTTGTAGCATCATCAATGAATAAAACATAATACCTCGATCCGCTGATTGATCCTTCTTTTGTTGGACCCCATACATCTGTATGAATGAGTTCGAGTACTCCATCATGTTTGAATCCTTTCTTCTAGAAAGGTAACTTGTGGGCTTTTCCCATCTGACATGCTTCGCACTTGTGAATCATATGTTGATTCTGTACATTCGGTAATCCCAGTACTGACTGATTTGAAATCATAGCTTTAATTCCTTTTTCATTGAAATGACCTAATCTCTTATGCCAGAGATCAAGTTCTGTAATCATCTTTTCACCATGTGTGAGCAACGCTTGGCCGATGTTCCCTTGTACTCTTAAAGTAAAGAGTCTACCTTCTTTCTTACCAGAGACGATCTGATTATATCCATTCTCCGGATCTTCTACAAATACTCCTTCATTTGTAAATCTGACCTAAAAACCTTTCTCAACTATCTGTCCTACACTAATTAAATTTTTCGGTATTGTCGGAACATACAAAACATTGGTTAGCAAATCTGCTCCACTCTTACATTTCACTTTTCCAATTGAATGTACACTATGCCTCGTATTGTCACCTGTTTGAACAGTATGATTGGAACTGTTGGAGCAGAGCAATCATCAATACTGATTATATGAAGATCAAAGTGAGAAGATATGTGGAAGAATGAAGATTACATTCAGAGGAAGAAAATAGAATCAGAAATGTTTCTTTTGTATATTACTCTTGTAAATAGTTCAATGTATTTTGAAAAAAGATGACGAGTTAGACTCGTATATATATCTACAGATACGTATTCATAGTAAGAGAGAGTGATATAGATCAGATAGAGAAGAATAGGTGAAGAGGTGATGAACATTGTATGTATCATCAACCATATGTATGAAAAGTAATGAAGAAGAAAATGTTGTAGAATTCTGCGTGTCGATCTTCTTTCCCATTCTCCTTCTGTGCTTAATCTTTTGAAGAATCCTTTTGCACGTATCTAAGTCCATAGCTAATCTATCTATGGCTAGAATTTGAGAGATTAATTTCAATCAGGCTGTGAGAATTTTGTTTAGGAACATTCATATGTGAAGATGTTTTGAGAGTCGAAAAATCTGGCGCACATTTCATCTTCAAAGAAATGGTCAGTGCTCAGTCCACAGTGTAAAGTTTTACACAAGTGAGGGCTCAAAATCTAAGTTGGAAGGTAAGCTATCTATGGCTAGAAGATCTTGATCAAACGGGTTCAGAGTTGGGAGAACCAGTGCTAAGAAGTTGCAGGTGTCAAAGTCGCCATTGCAGAGAAGCACTTTCAGACATAGGTAAAGTGTTTCACACATTTCTCAGTGTGTACTTAATCTTTTTGAGAGATTTAACTTGGCAAAGTTGCGCAACCTTAAGGCGAAGTGTTGTGCAAAGTTTTATAAAAAACTTTACAGGATTGATTAGTCAATGAGTGACTAATCTGCAGCAGACTTTTCTGAAGAAACTGAATTTTTCAGAATAGTCAATTTTCTGATAATTTGGTGAAGATTCTCTAAATTAGGTGGAGTCTAAAGTTGATCTTGATATAGAGGTGATCTAAATTCAAGGTCAATTTGTTCTTTTGGAGATTAACACTCTCCATCAGTGGTATCAGAGCAGGTTGTGTCAAAATTGAGAAGAAGAAGACTCCGACTATTGCAGAAGTACAAATCTTTACATTTTGAAGGTGCAGAAGGGTAAAGGTTGAAGAAAGATTGAAGGAAGACATACAAAGAGCATCAAAAGGATCAGAAGGAGCAACATTCGAAGTAAAGGTACATTTATTATCTGTAAAGGTTAAAGATTTGAAGCTACAGGTGAAGTAAAGATGGGAGATAGTCTCCAAATTGAAAAGTTGGATAGAGAGAACTATCCTGCATGGTCTATGAGGATGGAAGCTCACCTTATGAGCAAAGATCTGATAGGATACATCACAGGAGATGAAGAAAAGCCAGAATTCAGAGATCCTAGTGTTCCAACTAGGGAGGAGCTTGCAGATTTGAAGAATTGGATGAAGAAGGATGCTCAAGCAAGAAGCATCATCTACATGGCAGTCAATGACTATTTGCTTCCTCACATTAGAGGACTTGAGAGTGCTTGTGACATTTGGAATGCTTTGGAAGAGCATTTCCAAAATACAACCAAATCAAGGAAGGCTTCACTATGGGCAGAATTTACTACCTTCAAGAAGAAGGCCTCACAATCAATCTCTGATTATGTGACAAAGATGAAGGACATTGCAGATTCTTTAGGTGCAGTTGATGAAGATATTGAAGAAGACAAATTGGTAAGACAAATACTTACAGGGCTAAGAGGAGATGAGAAGTGGAAGCCTTTCATTTTATCTACAGAACTTTCATTAGATCACTTTACTCCTGATTTGAATCAATTGTTAGGTCATATGCTAACTTTTGAGAATGATGTCAAAGGAGATGTTGATAAGAGTGCAGGTCATGCAATGTATTCTAAAGACAAGAAGAAAGCCAACAAAGGGAAGCAACAATCAAGTGAAGAAGAAGGTACATCAAACCAAGCAAACTTCATAAGAGGAAGAGGAAATGGCAGAAGTAGAGGAAGAGGCAGAAACAACAAAGATAATGCAAGAGCTTGTTGGATATGTGGTAAGACCAATCATCTATCTCATGATTGCTGGCACAATAATCAAAACAATGGTAATTATCAAAACTTTAATCAAAGAGCAAGAGGTGGTAGATTTCAGAGAGGAAATTTCAGAGGTAGAGGTGGTAGGAATTCTTTTGGAAGAGGTGGTGGAAGAAACTTCCAAAATCAATCCTATAATAACACCTACTACAACTATGCATCAGATCAAAAGGAGGATTCGACTCTCATTATGAATACATGTGAAACCTCACATGAGGACATGAGAGTGTTCTATATTGATTCAGGATGTAGTAATCATTTAAGTGGAAATATTGCTTTGATGACTGACCTAGATCATAATGCAATTAATCATAAAGTTCAGACAGGTGATAATACAAAGCATAAGGTAAAATCAATTGGTTCAGTCAAGGCTAAGGATGGGAGCACTCTTCTGAGTAAGGTACTTTATGTTCCCACAATTCCAAAGAATTTGATCAGTGTAGGTCAAATTGTGGAAAAAGGTTATGAGGTAAGGTTTACCAATGATGGAGTTTATGTGGAAGACCCTAGTCAAGGGTATAAACAAGTTATTGCAGGGAAGAAAGAAGGAAGGCTTTTCACATTGAAGGTACAAGGAAATGTTGGACATGCTATGTTCACATATGGAAAGCAGAAGGTGTCAGAATTGGATCTTTGGCACAAAAGACTTGGACACTTTAATGAAAGAGGTATCAAAGAAATGATTAACAATGATTCAGTGCTTGGAATGCCTAACATTGCAGGTCAACACATGACATACAGATGTGAGGCATGTCAATTAGGTAAGGCTCATAAGCAATCCTATTCCAAGCATGGATTTATGTATTCAGAAAGACTTGAATTGGTGCATACAGATGTGTGGGGTCCTTCAAAGGACTTTAGTATAAATGGTTCAAGATATTATGTCATATATGTTGATGATGCTACCAGGTGGATCACAATTTATGTGATTAAGGAAAAGTCAGAAGTGTTTAATACATTTAAACACTATCATGCATATGCAGAAAGGATTACAGGTCAAAAATTGAAGAGACTAAGGTCAGATGGAGGGGGAGAGTATTTTTCAAATGAGTTCAATGGTTATTTGTGGAATGCAGGTATAAAGAGAGAAGTTACTTGCAGGTACTCTCCTCAACAAAATGGGGTAGCAGAAAGAAGAAATAGGACTATTGTTGAGTTTGCAAGGTCCATGATGAAAGAGAAGAATTGCCCAAATTATTTGTGGGCTGAGGCTGTTAATACAGCTACATATTTGGTTAATAGATTGCCTTGTAAAGCTTTGCAGGGTATGACACCATATGAAGCTTGGTGGGGTAAGAAACCTACCTTGGATCATTGCAGAATATTTGGATGCTTGGCATATGCATATGTGCCATCTCAATTGAGGCATAAGTTGGAGCCTAAGGCAGAGAAGTATGTATTCATTGGTTATGATGATAAGCAAATGGGATACAGGTTGTGGAGTCCATCCACAAAGCAATTTATTGTATCCAAGGATGTTACATTTGATGAGCAAGGTACTTGGTATGCAGGTAAATATAATGTACATGCAGATGATGAAGAAGTAGTGGAACAAAGGAAAGGTAAAGCAAAGATTCAATTACTTGATGAAAGTAAGAGTAATGAAGTGCAGATTGAAGTTGAAGAGAGGCCAAGGTTTGATCCAGAATGTGATGAACCAGAGACCTCAAGAAGTGCAGAAGTTAGGAGATCATCTAGGCACAAATGGCAACCTACAAGGTATAGCTATGACACTTCATTCTTAACTACTAAAGATTATGCTTATTTGGTAAAAGCAGATGAAGACCCTTCTACATATGAAGAGGCCAAAGGGAAGAAGAATTGGGAAGATGCTATGCAAGAGGAGTATGATGCATTGATAGAGAATCAAACATGGGATTTGGTTCCTAAACCTAATAGTCAGAAGATTATTGGATGTAAGTGGGTTTACAAAACAAAGAGATTTGCAGATGGAAGTGTGTCTAGGTACAAAGCTAGACTTGTTGTGAAAGGGTATGCACAGACATATGGAGTGGACTATGATGAGACTTATAGTCCTGTGGAAAAGATGACAACCATCAGGACACTCATTGCAATTGCTGCTTGTAAAGGTTGGAAGTTGTCTCAATTAGATGTTAAAAATGCTTTCTTGAATGGTTACATTTCAGATGAAGTCTACATGGAGCAACCAGATGGGTTCAAAGATCAAGTGAGTCCAAATTATGTATGTAAGCTCAAGAGAGCTTTGTATGGGTTGAAGCAAGCCCCAAGGGCTTGGAATTATAGGCTTGTAAAATTCTTGAATGATCTTGGATTTCAAGCATCAAAGGTAGATAGTAGCTTGCTAGTCAAAGCAAGTGAAAATGGATTCATTTATGTGTGTATTTATGTTGATGACATAATACTTACAGGAACAGATGATAAGGGGATACAAATGATCAAGAAGCAGATGGAGAAAGAGTTCAAAATCAGTGATTTGGGGAACCTATCATTCTTCTTAGGAATGGAGATCTCTTATACTCAACATGGAGTATATGTGACCCAAGAAAGGTATCTTAAAAATTTGCTAACCAAATTTAAAATGGAAGATTGCAGGGTTGCACCTACACCTTTGGAAGTGAACCATAAATTGTCTAGGTTTGGAGGAGAAGAGTTCAGAGATATGAAACCCTATCAAAGTTTGGTTGGTAGCTTGATTTATGCTACATTGACAAGGCCTGACTTGTCATATGCAGTTGGTGTGCTTTCACAATTCATGCATTGTCCTAGAAAGGAACATTGGATTGCAGGACAAAGAGTACTTAGGTACATCAAGGGTACACTCAAAGAAGGGTTGTACTATGGGTTTACTTCAGATACAAGAATCAAGATATATAGTGATGCAGATTGGGCAGGTAATGTGGATGATAGAAGATCAACACATGGATACTTGTGCTATGTAGGAGACAAATTGATTTCATGGTGTTCCAAGAAGCAACATACAGTTGCTTTGTCATCTACAGAAGCAGAATATAAAGGTATGGTGGAAGCTGCAAAAGAGGTAATATGGCTAAAGACACTTTTGAAAGTTTTTGATGTGATTCAGAGTACTCCTATTATTTGTGGAGACAATATGAGTTCATTATACTTGGCAGCTAATCCTGTATTTCATGCTAGAACTAAGCATATTGAAATACAGTATCATTTTCTGAGAGAGAAGGTCATTGAGAAGGAAATTGAAGTCATACACACCCCTACAAAAGATCAACTTGCAGATATGATGACTAAAAGTTTGGATGGACCTAAGTTGCAGAGGTTTAAAGATATGGCAGGAATAAAGAAGATGCAGGTAATCACAATTGAAGATTGAGGGGGAGCTGTTGGAGCAGAGCAATCATCAATAGTGATTATATGAAGATCAAAGTGAGAAGATATGTGGAAGAATGAAGATTACATTCAGAGGAAGAAAATAGAATCAGAAATGTTTCTTTTGTATATTACTCTTGTAAATAGTTCAATGTATTTTGAAAAAAGATGACGAGTTAGACTCGTATATATATCTACAGATACGTATTCATAGTAAGAGAGAGTGATATAGATCAGATAGAGAAGAATAGGTGAAGAGGTGATGAACATTGTATGTATCATCAACCATATGTATGAAAAGTAATGAAGAAGAAAATGTTGTAGAATTCTGCGTGTCGATCTTCTTTCCCATTCTCCTTCTGTGCTTAATCTTTTGAAGAATCCTTTTGCACGTATCTAAGTCCATAGCTAATCTATCTATGGCTAGAATTTGAGAGATTAATTTCAATCAGGCTGTGAGAATTTTGTTTAGGAACATTCATATGTGAAGATGTTTTGAGAGTCGAAAAATCTGGCGCACATTTCATCTTCAAAGAAATGGTCAGTGCTCAGTCCACAGTGTAAAGTTTTACACAAGTGAGGGCTCAAAATCTAAGTTGGAAGGTAAGCTATCTATGGGTAGAAGATCTTGATCAAACGGGTTCAGAGTTGGGAGAACCAGTGCTAAGAAGTTGCAGGTGTCAAAGTCGCCATTGCAGAGAAGCACTTTCAGACATAGGTAAAGTGTTTCACACATTTCTCAGTGTGTACTTAATCTTTTTGAGAGATTTAACTTGGCAAAGTTGCGCAACCTTAAGGCGAAGTGTTGTGCAAAGTTTTAGCAAAAACTTTACAGGATTGATTAGTCAATGAGTGACTAATCTGCAGCAGACTTTTCTGAAGAAACTGAATTTTTCAGAATAGTCAATTTTCTGATAATTTGGTGAAGATTCTCTAAATTAGGTGGAGTCTAAAGTTGATCTTGATATAGAGGTGATCTAAATTCAAGGTCAATTTGTTCTTTTGGAGATTAACACTCTCCATCAGGAACTACGTTTTTCCAATTCTGACATCAGTTCTATATTTCCTGAAAAGTGATTAGAACATCCAGAATCAATGTAAAATACCTTTAGGTCTTCGTTATCTGATGTACTGATTGAGTTCATCATCAATGATGTATGACTTTCATTTTGTGTGTCATTTGTGTAATTGTTGTAGGTGGTGTTGTAGGATTGATTCTGTCCCCAACTTCTTGCTCAACCTCTACCATAGCCTCCTCTTTGATTTTGTCTTCCTCTTTGAAAATTATTCTGATATCTTCCGCTTCTGCCTCTACTATTACTGTTCTGATTTTGATTTGATCCTTGTTGATTGTGCCAGCAGTCATGAGCCAAATGATTACTTAGTCCACAGATCCAACAAGCCTTCTTGTTGTTATTCTGGCTACTTCTTCCTCTTCCAAAACCTCTCGCTTTTCCTCTGCCGGTGCCTTTACCTCTTGCATAATAAGCTTGAGAACTCGACTCTTCTTCGTCTTTTGACTTACCTTTGTATTTCTTCTTGTCCTTCATGTACATTGCAGAGCTTTGTCCTTTATCTGCATCTCCCTTCAGGTCTTGCTCATATGTGAGCATCAAACCAAGCAACTGATTTAAATCTGGTACAAAATGATTTAAAGAAAGTTCAGTTGAGAGTACGAAAGGTTTCCACCTTTCATCTCCTCTCAAACCTGTTAGCAGTTGCGCTATCAATCTGTGATCTTCGACATCTTCATTTATGGATCCAAGACTATCTGCTAGATCCTTCATCTTAGTAACATAGTCACTAATGCTTTGACTCGACTTCTTTTTGAACGTTGTGAATTCGGACCATAAGCTAGCCTTCCTAGCTTTTGTAGTATTTTGGAAGTGATCTTCCAACGCACTCGGTGAACTTTTGAGAATCTTTCTGCTCTTCAAAATCTTTCTTGTTCTGGTTCCACTGTTGTGGTTAACCTGCTCTACGATACCAATTTCGGTATGTTGGCTCTGAGCCCACTTCTTGGATCTGACAGCTCTGATATCAATTATGGTGAATTACCTGGGCTCTGATACCACTTGTGGGCGATTAACTTTTGCTCTGATACCACTTGTTATGGTCAACGCGGCAAAGGCCTGAGCCTTGTCAAGCCTGCGGAATTTGCTGCGCCACCGAAAAATTGGTTGCCAAGCTAGAGTGATATTAGAACACCTCTATGATCAGTAGTAACTTAGCAGAGTTACTGTCACTCAAACGTATAAGACTTTGTTTTGAATTTACTGAGAAATTCACTGGGACTTCACCGGACTGTCACTAGACTGTCACCGTAATTATACCGGAATCAACTCCTATTCTGTTTGTAATTACTTTAAGTGAATGTACAAGAAGTAAGGAAGTGATGCGTGAACTTCCTTCACTGAGTGAACTCTTTCTGAAGTTTAAGAAAAAACTTCTCCGGTTCAGAATGTCTCTTTTCGGTTAGACTTTCAACTGTGTGTACATATCCATTTCACCAAAATCCTTGACGAACTGATAGTAGAGATGTCTAGCTATAAGATAAGCTAACTCTCATACAAACCTTTAATTTACTCTGCGAGATATACTTCGTTGTTCTATCAAAAAACATGTTTTCTGATAAAACTATAACTGACCGAAACATTCGTTTACTGAGATAGTACCGAGGGACACGTTTACTAACGAACTGTAACTGTTAACGGTTAACGAACTTTCTACCGTAACACGAAATACTCAGATTCTTCACATACGAACAGTGCACGCAAACTTCCACATGAACATGTGTTTTCTATTAGAGAAGATGTGTACAAATTAACTTGGCCTCTTCTTGCTGAAGCTATGGAAACTCTCCTATACTCAGTAGTTTCTTCTACCATCTCTCTCAGATGAACACCTGACATTTCAGGTTTCTGTTATTCATTTGTACATACGCGATCTATGGCCTCTTCTAAAAAACTTCTCACTCACTCTCTCTTTAGTCTCTATACATACGTGATCTCTGGCGTATTCTCATTTTCTCATCTCTCTGTTCTCTCCCTCTATATTTGACCTCTGTATGTGCTCTATTTATACTGCGCGCTCTTCACGCACATTCTAGCTCGCACTACCCTCTTATTATTCTTATGCACGTTCTCTCTGTATATACAGTTTGATTCGGTGTAACGAACTCTGATTCTGCAAGATTCTGTACTGTACATAACGGTCGTGAATTTGTCCCTTCATTAAGGCTTTTGATTTTTTGAATATTTGATTCCACTTCTCTTTATCTTTCTTTGTCTGTACGTCAAATTCGTGAGTGATTCTTCAACATCTGTCTATCTGTCTATCTCTCTATCTGTCTATCTATCTATCTATCTATCTATCTATCTATCTATCTATCTATCTATCTATCTATCTATCTATCTATCTATCTATCTATCTATCTATCTATCTATCTATCTATCTATCTATCTATCTATCTATCTTTCTTTCTATCTATGTATCTATCTATCTATCTATCTATCTATCTATCTATCTATCTATCTATCTATCTATCTATCTATCTATCTATCTATCTATCTATCTATCTATCTATCTATCTATCTATCTATCTATCTATCTATCTATCTATCTATCTATCTATCTATCTATCTATCTGTTGAGCCCATAAAAGTCATGTTCATCAAGCCAACAGGTGCAAAGTCAAAGTGCCTAAGTGACAATTAATTGTCCCGCAAAGGGTAAATTGGAGAAGCGGGTTGCGTATTTGAATGTGTTTTAAAGTATTTGGGAAGGTTTAGGTGAACCCCCCTTAGTAGACAAAGGAAGAATTAAAAGGGAATGTGAAGGCATGTGAAGCGGAAAAGTGTACGCACAAGTGAAAGTATGAACCCCATTAAAATTTTTGGTTTTACACTAAAGCCACTACAGGACAAAGGGCAATTCGTTAGCCGCTAACCAAAAAGAGAATCTTGGGACATCAAAGGAAGCCCAAGAGTCCATGGCAGTTAGAAGTCACGGGACCGGCGGGTTCAAGAGGAGGACAAAGGCTATTCTTGAGGACACATTGAGAAGGAGCAAGAGAGAGCTTCAGAAGAAGCAAGAAAGGAAAGGAAGAGCCACCAGTGTGCGACGAGACTGAAGAGTGCAAGAGGTGTCAAGAGGAAGGTGTGCAGAGAAGGCGGGTTGGATTCCAAGAGTCCCAAGGTCTATTGTGTGTGCGCGCCGAGATACCAACTCCTTAGCTTGGTGGAAGCTTAGTGCAAGGTGTGCACAAGGGAAGCGTGAAGCAAGCAAAGGATTGGTGCAGGAGACGCCGCTGACAGAGGACTTGTGATAATTGGTCTTCAGTAATTGATATTCTTTGAAGTTGTATTTAGTCATTGATTAGACTGTGTGCAGTCATTGTAATTGTTGAAAGATAATCAATATTCAAGGTTTCCAAGAGTATTCCTTTGCAGAAAGTTCTCACTGTTATTCCATTTTCATCATCTCCTTTTTTCTCCTACAAACCCTCAAACTCCTTCTTGTCCACGAATCCCCAACAAATTTGGCACGCCCGGTGGGACTTCCAAGGAGATTGAGCATAGGAGAATATATACTGCCATTGGAGAGCAATACTTCAGGTACATACTTTTATCAAGTGTCTCATTTCAGGTGAACTATGAATAGCTCATGACCGCGACCCGGTCACAAACCTTGAGGATCAAGTCAAGCAGACAAGAAGAAAGACGAACAGAAGATCATCGAGTCCACTTTCATCGACTTCATCGGTAGGAAGCATGGCAGGACAAGTGGATCTAGAAATCTTACTCTCCAGATTAAACATAAAATTCCCCTCTTTCAGAGGTTTAGCCCATGAGGACCCAGATGAGCACATTAGAAGATTTCTTGCATTATGTAAGACTAGAGGACTAATGGGTAGGGAAGATGCTTTCCTGATACTCTTCCCCGCCACATTGGAAGGTCTGGAAGACAAGTGGTTTAGCCAGTTTGCTGAAAATCACTTTACCTCTTGGGATTTGATGAAAGAGGCTTTTAAAAATCAATTTCAGCATGGCAACACGGCTGAGATCATTATAGAAGAATCGGAAAACTTGAAATTGGGTCCAGGAGAAAAGTTCCCAGAGTTCGTGACTAGGGCCAAAGCACTAATGGCCAAACTACCGGATCCACCACACGACTTCTTTGTCAAGAAGTGGTTAGCCAAACCTCTACCTGTGGTCACCCAATGCAAAATAAAAGAGTTAGTGCTACCTACTGCCTCTGTTGAGGAGTTCATCAATACGGCCACACGCTTGGAACAGATAAGGCACCAGTATGGTGCAACTTCTTCCCAACCATCATATGGTACATAACTGGAGGACCTAGTGAGCCAGTTAAGAAGGGAACTGGAGGGCTTGAAAAGGAATAAGCCCTACACAGAGGAGGAGACTACTGTAGCTCAGCTGAGAAAAGAGATTGAAGCCCTCAAGCTCCAAAAGGAAGAGGAAGCCCAAGCAGAAGAACTAGCTCAGCTGAGACAGGAGTTGCAAGAACTCAAAGGAGGCGGCAGTAAGAACGGACTCTGGTGCTCCATGTGCAGCAAGCAAGGGCACATAGTAAGTGAATGTCCTTTGCTAAATGTGACTTGTCAATTATGCAGGAAGATTGGGCATGAGGCCCATGAATGCCAAGTAAGGGGAATACCGACAACGACATACTGGACACAAGGAGGACTCTTGCCACCAGCAAATGTAATGGCAGCAGCAGCAAACCAAGGTAATAACTATAATCCTAGACCGAGAACTAACTTTGCAAATGGGCCTAGAAGGCCAATTATTTGCTTCAGATGTGGAGAATGTGGGCACTACCAATCTAGGTGCACCCTCCCAGAAAATGCACCTCCTTGCAGGAATTGTCCAGAGGCCAGGGATCACTATACAAACTGTTGTCCTAAGAATCAAGCCTCTACTTCCGGACCCCATCTCCAAATGATCTCTGTATTCAAGGAGGAAACACTCCCTGAGGTGAATGAACCCTCACCATCTACTAGAGTGGTACAATTAGAAGAACTCGAATCTTTTGCAGTACAGACAAGAAGCAAGGGAACGGAAAAAGTGGTAGAAAATCAAGAATTGATAATTAAGGAATTGAACAAAGACAGAGTTGCAATTGAAGACAAAGATACTACAAGTGCAGCCACAAACCACAATGAATGTCTCATAGGCACAAGTGATGCCATTGGGCATGCCTTCAACAGGGCTCAAGAAGAGTTTGGCAAAGCAAATGAAGCTCACTCTCTTAAAGAGTCAGAGGCTTCAAAACTACTCAAGTCAATGAAGAAGGAGGTTAGTATTTTTGATTTAATAAAGATGGATGGGAAATTCAGGTCAGAATTATTGCAGATAATTGATGAGGCTTCTACTACAAGCTTAGTGGCCAAGATTGCTATTTTACATAAAGGGATAATTAGGGGGGGAAGCACCCCTTATAGATTATAAAAGTCCTCGGCTTACAATATCAATCAAGGGTCATGAATTTCAAGGTGTTATTGTAGATGGTGGTTCTGGCATTAACTTGATGCCTGAACATACCATGAAAAGGATTGGACTCCACCCTTCAAGACCTGCAAATTTCACGGTTACTTTGGCAGATCAGAGCAAAGTAAGGCCCTTGGGGGTAATCCCAAAAGTTCCACTTGAAGTACAAGGTAATCTATTCATTCTGGATTTTGTGGTTCTAAGATTGCCTCAGGTTGAAGGAGGATTTCCTCTCTTAATTGGAAGACCTTGGCTGAGGCATGCCAGTGTCATTCATGATTGGGGTAAGGACACTATGTGGGTACAAAAGAAAGGGCAGGAGCTGACACAAATTCATTTAGAAGAAGGCCCAGACAATCAAGGAAACACTAGTATGATGCAAACAGTGAGCATTTGCATGGAAACAGAAGCGGAGGATCAACCCCAAATAGATTTTGAGGAAGAAGAGGATATTCTAAGTTGGCTCCAAGCAGGCAACTCTTCTTCTTGTTTTGGAATTTTTCTTGATAATCCTGGCACGACTGAAGATTATGATGAAGGTAAGGAAAAGGTCCAGGTTGATGGATTGGGAGAGCCCATCACTGACCACAGAAGGGGCAAGAAGATACCCCTCAAACACAAATTAGAGGAGGATGTGTCAACCACAGATAACGAAGTTTCTAAAGCTAAAAACAAGGTAAAAAATTCTGAGGTTGAATGTTCTTTCCCAATTCAAGAAATCCCTGCAGGATGGATGCAGGACAAGGAGGAACACATCGAAATCCAAAATACACCTGCTTATGAAGCAATGCACGAAAAGCTAGTAGAAGAAGAAAAGGAAGCAGATCCAGAGGATCGGGAAAAGACTGCTTTTATCACACCTTGGGGAACATATGTGTATGTAAAGATGCCATTTGGGCTCAGAAATGCTCCAGCCACCTTTAACAGGACGGTCAATCTCATTTTTGGCCCCCTATTGCTGGAATCACTTAGAATCTTCATGGATGACTTCTCTTCGTTTTCAGGATCTCACAAGGAAACTCCTCTAGATTGTTTGGACCACCACTTGAGACAACTGCAGAATGTTTTCAAAAGATGCAGGGAGACTAAGTTAAAGCTCAATCCAAACAAATGTCATTTCCTTGTGACAGAAGGAACCCCCTTAGGCCATGTGGTGTCGGCTAAAGGTATGGCCCCAGATCCTGACAAAATCATTTCTATATTAAAGTTGCCTAAACCTAAATCCCCTAAAGAAATCCAGAGTTTCTTGGGGCATACTGGTTATCATAGAAGGTTCATAAAAATGTATGCAGAGATAGCTAGACCTCTGACTAGACTTACAGGTAAGGAAGTACCCTTTAAATGGGAAGAAGAGGAGGAAAAAGCATATCAGACATTACGGTCACGGTTAGTGTGTGCTCCTATCTTGGTCACCCCGGAGTGGTAAAAAATCTCTCATATACATGTCGATGCCAGTGCATATGCAGTGGGGGCAGTTCTGACTCAACCGAGTGAAGAATTTAAAATGGACAGGCCAATTCAATATGCCAGTAGAATCTTGACCAAGGCTGAAAGGAATTACAGTACTACTGAAAGGGAAGCACTAGCAATGGTCTTTGCCGTCCAAAAATTCCGCCATTACTTATTGGGGGTAAAATTTATTATTATATCAGATCACCAACCACTAAAATACCTACTCAACAAACCCCAGGCCACCGGTAGAATATGGAGGTGGCTATTATTGTTCCAAGAGTTTGATTTCTCTGTAGTCCATAAACCAGGAAAAGACAATGTTATGGCGGATCACTTATCCAGAATAAATCTGATGAATCATGCTAGTGGAATCAATGATGACTTTCCCGATGCTCATCTGTTTGCTGTAAAAGCTCAAGGCTGGTATTACGACATTAAAAATTTCATTAAAACTGGATTGTATCCAGAAAAGGCTAGTGCTGTACAAAAGAAGAGCCTGCTAATCAAGAGTAGACCATATACCTTCATCGAAGATAAATTGTACAGACAGGGCAAAGATAACCGGTTCAGGAAATGTTTGGAAGAAGAAGAAGTGAGGGAAGTCCTTCACTCTGCACATGAAGGTACAGGTGGTGGGCACCTCCCAGGACACATTATGAGTCAGAGGATACTGGACGCGGGTCTATGGTGGCCTACACTATTTAGGGATGCAGATGAATGGGGAAAAGCATGTGACATTTGCAAGAGGTGTGGACCTAAGCCAACAAAGCAGAGACATAACCCCTTGGTAATTTCCACCTCCTGGCAACCATTTGAGAAGTGGGGGTTAGATTTTGTAGGGCCAATCTACCCTCCCGCGTTTCCAAAAAGAGAAAAATATCTCCTGATAGCTACTGATTATGCCACAAAGTGGGCTGAAGCTATTGCCTCCTCCGATTGCACTGCCCAAACTGTTGCTGATTTCATTTATAGTAACATCATTTGCAGGTTCGGTTATCCACTTGAAATTTGTACTGATCAAGGTACCCATTTTGTCAATAAAGTCCTCCAAGAAATCTTCAACAAGTATAGAATTCTTCATAGGACCTCTTGTGCTTATTATCCACGAGCAAATGGACAGGCTGAGTCCACAAATAAGGTTTTAATTGCAATGATAAGAAAGGAGTGTATGTTGCAACCCACTTCATGGGGCATTGCGTACCTAGGTACACTTTGGGCATACAGGCTAGCCTACAAAGAGGCCACTGGCTATTCCCCATTCCAACTGGTCTATGGCAGCTTACCTATCGAGCCCTTTGAATTTTTACATGGATCACCTAAGATAGCATTCATGCAGGGAAAGAAGGACTGTGATATCTCTCAGAGGCTAGGAGCACTACATAAAGTGGAGGAGATTCGTCTACTTGCGACCAAACAATTGATAGAGACTCAGATAAAAAGGAAGGAGGCTCATGACCGAAATTTATGGCAGAACAACTTGAAGCCCGGTGATTTAGCTCTATTACACAGGCCACAATTGTCTAATCAAACCAAAGGGAAATGGGTCCCTCACTGGGAAGGCCCTTTTCGCATTACGAAAATGCTGCAGTGGGGTGCTGTGCAATTGGAAACACTGGATGGCGGCACCCTACCCTTGGTAAACATCTCCAGACTCAAGGTTTACCACCAAAAATCATAAACATTGCTTTTTTCCTATTTTGTTCCTCAGTGTTTTTGAAATGCTTTAATAGGTTCAATAATAATCAAAATGCTTACGCATTTTTTGGCGTTCGATTTTTTTTATTTTTTATTTTATTTTCACCCAATAAATGAATTTAAATCATAATAAATAAAATTTGGGTGCCAATTTTTTTTGGATGGATCTCAATTCATGCGAAAAAACTTTCAATCATGTTCTCTTCTTTTGTTTAACTCTTGAATGGATGAGAGTAGAACTTGTATTCCTCTCTTTTGAGCTCTCTTTTGGGTTGAACCATCCATTCCTGTGAGGTAATCTTTCATTCCTCCTTGCTATATAATGTGCTTTCTCCTTCATTCTTGATCCTCTCAGCATCAGTACGGTTATCATCATCGGTTTCAGCTGTCTATTACTCAGGAAGATTGAAGTTCGACGTCAATTCAATCTATTCACTATTGAATTTTGGAAGAATACGGGTCTCGTCTTGAGACCTCTACACCCACCACCCTCCATCCTCCTCATCCCACCACCCTCCTCCATCCTGAAGGCGGCCACCCCCCTCCACCCTCCTCCACCCTCGGCCGCCCACTACCCTCCAGCCTCCTCATCCCACCCTCTCTCCGCCACCCCCTCCATCCTCTCCCGCGGCCCCTCCATCTTCCCGCAGCCCAGCCCTTTCCTCTCCGCTCCCCCTCCATCCTTCCCCTTGGCCCACTCCTCTCCTCTCCGCCCCCCTCCACCCTTCCCCACGGTCCTCCCTCTCCGCCCCCCCCTCCACCCTCCCCAAGCCCAACCATCTCCGCCCTCCTCAACCCATCCTCCGCCAACCGCATTCCCCCCCTCCCGCCGCCCCGTTGCCTCCGCCGACCTCCCTTGCCGTTGCTCCCGCGGCCCCCGACCTCCCTTGCCGTTGCTCCCGCGGCCCCCCCTTACCAACTCTACCCCTTCCTCCTGCCTCCGCCTCCGCAGTCACCACCCGCCTCCGCCTCCGCGTCACCCCCTCCTCGTGCCTCACCCCTCCCCTCCTCCCCCGCCTCCCCCGCCGCCCTTTTCCACCCGCCCCTCCGCCTCGCCTCCGCAGTCACCCCCCTCCTATACCTAACCCCTCCCCTCCTCCCCCGCCTCCCCCGCCGCCCTTTTCACCCGCCTCCCCCTCCTCGTGCCTACCCCCTTCAGCCCAACCCTCTCCCCCGCCGCCCTTTTCACCCGCCTCCCCCTCCTCGTGCCTACCCCCTTCAGCCCAACCCTCCCCCGCCGCCCTTTTCACCCGCCTCCCCCTCCTCGTGCCTACCCCCTTCAGCCCAACCCTCTCCCCCGCCGCCCTTTTCACCCGCCTCCCCGTCCTCGTGCCTACCCCCTTCAGCCCAACCCTCTCCCCCGCCGCCCTTTTCACCCGCCTCCCCCTCCTCGTGCCTACCCCTTCAGCCCAACCCTCTTCTCCTTCCGCCCCACCCGCCCTCCTTCTTCCGCCGACCGAAGCCGCGCCCGCATACCCCCCCTTCCGCCTTACGCCCAACCCCCTACGACTGCCCGCTTCTGCGACGACCGCCCACCGCCTCAGCAGTATCTCCGCCCTCCGCCGGTGCAGTGCCTCCGCCGCCAGTATCCGCCTCCCTCGCTCCACGGCCCTCTGCCTCCGCCAGTCCGCAGTACCTCCGCCCTCCGCCGGTGGCCTCCGACAGCCGCCCTCCGCCTCCGCCGGTGGCCTCCGACAGCCGCCCTCCGCCGGTACCCGCCTCCGCCGGTGGCCGCAAGATCGTTCTCCGCTCCGCAGCTCCGCCGCCCGACGCCGCCTCCGTAGTCACCACCCGCCTCCGCCTCCGCAGTCACCACCCGCCTCCGCCTCCGCGTCACCCCCTCCTCGTGCCTAACCCCTCCCCTCCTCCCCCGCCTCCCCCGCTGCCCTTTTCTTCCCCCCCCCCTGCCCTTTTCGCCCGCATGCCTCTTCCGCCGCCTCCGCAGAAGACCGCGCTCCGCCCGACTCCGCCGCCGCCTGCCTCTTCCGCCGCCTCCGCAGAAGCCCGCGCTCCGCCCGACTCCACCGCCGCCTGCCTCTTCCGCCGCCTCCGCAGAAGCCCGAAGCCCGCGCTCACTCCGCCGCCGCCCACCCACTCATACCCGCCGCAGCCATCCGCTCATACCCTCCGCCGAGCCGTCCTCCCCGCCGCTGAAGCCGACGCCGCTCATACCCTCCGCAGACGTCCGCCCAGCCGCCCTCCGCCGCCACTCCACCGCCGACTCCGCAGCCCGCTGCCTTCCCCCTCCGCCGACCTCCCCGCTGCCTTCCTCCTCCGCCGACCGCCGTCGACCACCGCCGCCCACCACCTCCGTCGGTCCGCCGTCCGCAGCTCCTCCACCGCCTCCGCCCTCCGCAGAGCTTCCACCCTCCCACCCCGCACGCGACCTCCCCTCCTCCGCCCATTCCAATCCCCTCCGTAGCCCTCCCGCGCCCCCCGACCCCCCGCTCTCCCCCGCCCGCAGGCACCCCATCCGCCGCCCGCAGGCACCCCAGTGCCTTCCTCCTCCGCCTCCGCCATAGCCATCCGCCTTCGCCTCCTCATTTCCTACCGCCCCCCTCCGCTGCTCCGCCACCCGCCCCTTGGCCGCTGCTCCGCCACCCGACCCTCCGAGCCGCCTCCGCCCTCTTCAGACTCCACCGCCGCCGCTGCCGCCGCCGATTCCACCACCCTCCTTCCACCGCCGTCGACCGCCGCCGACCACCCACGCCTCGATTGACTCCCTCCATCCGCCGTAGCCCGCCTCGATCGACTCCTTCCATCCGCCGTAGCCCGCTCTCCCTACATCCTCCCCTCCCTACATCCTCCCCTACATCCTCCCCTCCGCCACCCCTACATCCTCCCCTACATCCTCCCCTCCGCCACCCCTACATCCTCCCCTACATCCTCCCCTCCGCCACCCCTACCTCTCCACCCCCACCCCGCCTAGCCTCCGCCTAGTTCCCCACTCCCTTCGCCCTCAACTCCACCCCCTCCTGCCCCGCCCTACGCCACTCCCTCCGCTCTCAAATCCACCCCCTCCCGCCCGAATATCCCCCCGCCTACTCTACCCCGCCACCCTCCGTCGCCCTCCGCCCGCACCCTCCGTAGCCATCGCCTAGCCATCATCATCCCCTCCGTAGCCATCGCCGAGCAACCCTCCTCCTCTAACATCAAGGCTAACCACCTTCCTCCTCCTCCCAGCCACCATACACCCACCGTCGGCCACCCTCCTCCTCCTCCACGTCCTCCGCCTTCGTCTACGCCCCATCCCCAAGTCCGTAACCCAATTCTCCGCCCCTTCAACCTCGCAAGCAAACCCACTCCTCCTCCGACCCCCTCATCCCCTCCCCCGGACCCTCCGCCATCCCCACTTCCCCATACCTCCACGAATCTTCCGCGACATCCACTAAATCCCAGGACTTCCCCCTTATCCGGACCTCCCCTTTCTCGGCATTCTCCATTTATGCTATGGCTCATCCACCCCCCAGGACGATCCTGTGGACTTCACACCGGACGATCCTGCGGCCTTCACACCTTCGGCGGTCCCAACAACCAATCTTCATTATCCTCCTTCAGAGTCTGCTCACCCATCGCATACCCAAACTCTTCCCAACCTCATCCACCCGGTCCCGTCAGTGCCCGCCTCTCTTACCCCACTGATTCCACCATCCGCCATCACCAACTCTCCTACAGCATCTGCATCGCCTTCCGCTCTTCATCCTCCCATTATTAATATTCCTACTTACTCAATTCCATCAGAATCCACCGACCCTTATTCTCCCCCTTCACTACCTCGCCCCCCTTCACCTTCTCCCTCTCCTTTTGCTTCCCATAATTCGATCCCTACAGGCGATTATATGAGCCTTTTCCTCCCACCTGATCTACCTATCCAAATAAAAATTCATTTATCTCCACCTCCAATTGACCTCCGCAATCTCTTTTCGACAGATAATCTTCGGTATGCAGGTGTTTTAGGCTTGGCGGACGTTCTGTTGCAGGACCCTTCCAACCTTAATGACGTCTACGAAACTCTTGGGCTGTTCCCCCAATTTCGTACCGGCACTCTTACCATCCCGGACATTGCCAACTGTATAGGATCATCCCTCATCGACTTCATCAGTCCTCCACTCTTATATTCGGGAGTGTCACCCGCGGAAACCATTGCTTTTTGTAAAGAGCGATTTGCTAACCAAGCCCGTTTTTCCATCCGCATGCAAGCCATTCTGACTTCATTTATCTTCTTCTTTTTACTTAGAAGCCCCACCGCTGCGCTTCCCCTCTCAGACATTTGTAGTGCAGATCCACTGTACTGC
>CM035426.1:103261760-103286760 GCA_020310875.1 Ceratopteris richardii
CCAGATGATAGAAGGTCAACCTATGGATACATGTGTTATGTGGGAGATAAGTTAATCTCTTGGTGTTCAAAGAAGCAACATATAGTGTCTTTGTCATCTACAGAAGCAGAGTACAAAGGCATGGTTGAAGCTGCAAAGGAAGTGATATCGCTTAAGACTCTCATGAAGAGTTTTGACACTATACAGAGCATACCTATCATTTATGGAGATAACATGAGTTCATTGTATCTAGCTGCTAATCCTGTTTTTCATGCCAGGACCAAACACATTGAGATTCAGTATCACTTTCTAAGAGAGAAGGTGATGGATAAAGAGATTGAAGTTATACATACTTCAACAAAAGATCAGATAGCTGATATGCTTACTAAAAGCTTGGATGGACCAAAGCTACGGAAGTTCAAAGACATGGCAGGCATAAAGAAGATAAGAGAAACCTCAATTGATGATTGAGGGGGAGCTGTTGGTGCAGACCAATCAACAATTGAAGTTTTGGAAGACAAAGAATGGAGAAAAGATCAATTCTTGAAGCATAGAAGATGGTTACATTCAGAGCTTGGAAGAAATGTACACATATGTACATTAGTTGAGATATAGGTCACTTATACTTTTGATTAGTCATAAGCTTGTACATATTTGCCTATAAATACTATGGAAAACGTTGGGGCAAGTATGAGAGAGCATGAGAATAGAGAAATGAGAAGTTGTAAGAGTCATTAGACACATGAGAAGTTAGTTGAATTCTCTCTCATCATTCAGTTGTAAACTCCTTCAGAAATGACAGAATTTTTGCGCCCGATGTTTCTAAGTTTTCTCCGTATGTGTTAGATCTTTTATGAAATGCTTTTGTACAAGTCTAAGTCTATAGGTGACTGACCTCTGTACAAATTTTCAGCTTTCAATTGTGATCAGGCTGAGAGAATTATATGTAGGAACATTTGTATGTGAAGAAGTGTTCACTGGTTCCTGAAACAGGCGCAAAATTCAAAGTCAATGATTTGATCATTTCTCACTCCACAGTTTAAAGTTTTGTGCAAGTAAGCACGTAATCTCTAAGTTGGAAGGTAAGCTACTCATGGCTAAAAGCATTTGCTTAAACGGGTTCTACTCTTGGAGAACCATGTCTTAGAAGTTATAGGTGTCTAAATCGACTTCTTAGAAGCATAGTTTTAGACATAGGTGACTTGTCAAGTTGATTTCTCAAGTTATACTCAATCTTTTGGAGTGATTTGATTTGGAGGAGGTGCGCAATTGTTAGGCGACACCTTGTGCAAAGTTTCATAAAAACTTTACACATTTACTCAATCAATGAGAAAGATATATGCAGCAGACTTTCTGGGAATCATCTTCTTCACAGATTTTTCAAAATCTTTGTAATTGATTATTAATCTTATAAATTGGTGAAGGTTTTGACTTACTCTTGATATAGAGGTGTTCTATATTCAAGAGTAGGTTGTTCTTTTGGAGATTAACACTCTCCATCAGTGGTATCAGAGCGATTGCTGATTTACTCCTGATCATTTTAAAGGAGATGGCGACAAAAGTACATGTCATTTGATCATTTTACTTGATTTAAATCACTTGATCATTTTACTCCTGATTTAAATCAATTGCTAGGTCATATGCTAACTTTTGAGCAGGATGTTAAAGGAGATGGTGACAAAAGTACAGGTCATGCAATGTACTCAAAGGACAAGAAGAAAGCTAATAAAGGAAAGCAACAATCAGGTGAAGATTGATGGAGAGTGTTAATCTCCAAAAGAACAAGTTGACCTTGAATTTAGATCACCTCTATATCAAGATCAACTTTAGACTCCACCTAATTTAGAGAATCTTCACCAAATTATCAGGAAATTGATTATTCTGAAAAATTCAGTTTCTTCAGAAAAGTCTGCTGCAGATTAGTCACTCATTGACTAATCAATCCTGTAAAGTTTTTGATAAAACTTTTCACAACACTTCGCCTTAAGGTTGCGCAACTTTGCCAAGTTAAATCTCTCAAAAAGATTAAGTACACACTGAGAAATGTGTGAAATACTTTACCTATGTCTGAAAGTGCTTCTCTGCAATGACAACTTTGACACCTGCAACTTCTTAGCACTGGTTCTCCCAACTCTGAACCCGTTTGATCAAGATCTTCTAGCCATAGGTAGCTTACCTTCCAACTTAGATTTTGAGCCCTCACTTGTGTAAAACTTTACACTGTGGACTCAGCACTGACCATTTCTTTGAAGATGAAATGTGCGCCAGATTTTTCGACTCTCAGAACATCTTCACATATGAATGTTCCTAAACAAAATTCTTTCAACCTGATTACAATTAATCTCTCAAATTCTAGCCATAGATAGATTAGCTATGGACTTAGATACGTGCAAAAGGATTCTTCAAAAGATTAAGCACAGAAGGAGGATGGGAGAGAAGATCGACGCGCAGAATTCTACAACATTTTCTTCTTCATTACTTTTCATGCATATGGTTGATGATACATACAATGTTCATCACCTCTTCACCTATTCTTCTCTATCTGATCTATATCATTCTCTCTTTCTATGAATACGTATCTGTAGATATATATACGAGTCTAACTCGTCATCTTTTCAAAATACATTGAACTATTTACAAGAGTAATATACAAAAGAAACATTTCTGATTCTATTTCCTTCCTCTGAAAGTAATCTTCATTCTTCCACATATCTTCTTACTTTGATCTTCATATAATCACTATTGATGATTGCTCTGCTCCAACAGCTCCCCCTCAATCTTCAATTGTGATTACTTGCATCTTCTTTATTCCTGCCATATCTTTAAACCTCTGCAATTTAGGTCCATCCAGACTTTTAGTCATCATATCTGCAAGTTGATCTTTTGTAGGAGTGTGTATGACTTCAACCTCTTTCTCAATGACCTTCTCTCTCAGAAAATGATACTGTATTTCAATATGCTTAGTTCTAGCATGAAATACAGGATTAGCTGCCAAGTATAATGAACTCATATTGTCTCCACAAATAATAGGAGTACTCTGAATCACATCAAAAACTTTCAAAAGTGTCTTTAGCCATATTACCTCTTTTGCAGCTTCCACCATACCTTTATATTCTGCTTCTGTAGATGACAAAGCAACTGTATGTTGCTTCTTGGAACACCATGAAATCAATTTGTCTCCTACATAGCACAAGTATCCATGTGTTGATCTTCTATCATCCACATTACCTGCCCAATCTGCATCACTATATATCTTGATTCTTGTATCTGAAGTAAACCCATAGTACAACCCTTCTTTGAGTGTACCCTTGATGTACCTAAGTACTCTTTGTCCTGCAATCCAATGTTCCTTTCTAGGACAATGCATGAATTGTGAAAGCACACCAACTGCATATGACAAGTCAGGCCTTGTCAATGTAGCATAAATCAAGCTACCAACCAAACTTTGATAGAGTTTCATATCTCTGAACTCTTCTCCTCCAAACCTAGACAATTTATGGTTCACTTCCAAAGGTGTAGGTGCAACCCTGCAATCTTCCATTTTAAATTTGGTTAGCAAATTTTTAAGATACCTTTCTTGGGTCACATATACTCCATGATGAGTATAAGAGATCTCCATTCCCAAAAAGAATGATAGGTTCCCCAAATCACTGATTTTAAACTCTTTCTCCATCTGCTTCTTGATCATTTGTATCCCCTTATCATCTGTTCCTGTAAGTATTATGTCATCAACATAAATACACACATAAATGAATCCATTTTCACTTGCTTTGACTAGCAAGCTACTATCTGCCTTTGATGCTTGAAATCCAAGATCATTCAAGAATTTTACAAGCCTATAATTCCAAGCCCTTGGGGCTTGCTTCAACCCATACAAAGCTCTCTTGAGCTTACATACATAATTTGGACTCACTTGATCTTTGAACCCATCTGGTTGCTCCATGTAGACTTCATATGAAATGTAACCATTCAAGAAAGAATTTTTAACATCTAATTGAGACAACTTCCAACCTTTACAAGCAGCAATTGCAATGAGTGTCCTGATGGTTGTCATCTTTGCCACAGGACTATAAGTCTCATCATAGTCCACTCCATATGTCTGTGCATACCCTTTCACAACAAGTCTAGCTTTGTACCTAGACACACTTCCATCTGCAAATCTCTTTGTTTTGTAAACCCACTTACATCCAATAATCTTCTGACTATTAGGTTTAGGAACCAAATCCCATGTTTGATTCTCTATCAATGCATCATACTCCTCTTGCATAGCATCTTCCCAATTCTTCTTCCCTTTGGCTTCTTCATATGTAGAAGGGTCTTCATCTGCTTTTACCAAATAAGCATAATCTTTAGTAGTCAAGAATGAAGTGTCATAGCTATACCTTGTAGGTTGCCATTTCTGCCTAGATGATCTCCTAACTTCTGCACTTCTTGAGGTCTCTGGTTCATCACATTCTGGATCAAACCTTGGCCTCTCTTCAACTTCAATCTGCACTTCATTACTCTCACTTTCATCAAGTAATTGAATCTTTGCTTTACCTTTCCTTTGTTCCACTACTTCTTCATCATCTGCATGTACATTATATTTACCTGCATACCAAGTACCTTGCTCATCAAATGTAACATCCTTGGATACAATAAATTGCTTTGTAGATGGACTCCACAACCTGTATCCCATTTGCTTATCATCATAACCAATGAATACATACTTCTCTGCCTTAGGCTCCAACTTATGCCTCAATTGAGATGGCACATATGCATATGCCAAGCATCCAAATATTCTGCAATGATCCAAGGTAGGTTTCTTACCCCACCAAGCTTCATATGGTGTCATACCCTGCAAAGCTTTACAAGGCAATCTATTAACCAAATATGTAGCTGTATTAACAGCCTCAGCCCACAAATAATTTGGGCAATTCTTCTCTTTCATCATGGACCTTGCAAACTCAACAAGAGTCCTATTTCTTCTTTCTGCTACCCCATTTTGTTGAGGAGAGTACCTGCAAGTAACTTCTCTCTTTATACCTGCATTCCACAAATAATCATTGAACTCATTTGAAAAATACTCTCCCCCTCCATCTGACCTTAGTCTCTTCAATTTTTGACCTGTAATCCTTTCTGCATATGCATGATAGTGTTTAAATGTATTAAACACTTCTGACTTTTCCTTAATCACATAAATTGTGATCCACCTGGTAGCATCATCAACATATATGACATAATATCTTGAACCATTTATACTAAAATCCTTTGAAGGACCCCACACATCTGTATGCACCAATTCAAGTCTTTCTGAATACATAAACCCATGCTTGGAATAGGATTGCTTATGAGCCTTACCTAATTGACATGCCTCACATCTGTATGTCATGTGTTGACCTGCAATGTTAGGCAACCCAAGCACTGAATCATTGTTAATCATTTCTTTGATACCTCTTTCATTAAAGTGTCCAAGTCTTTTGTGCCAAAGATCCAATTCTGACACCTTCTGCTCTCCATATGTGAACATAGCATGTCCAACATTTCCTTGTACCTTCAATGTGAAAAGCCTTCCTTCTTTCTTTCCTGCAATAACTTGTTTATACCCTTGACTAGGGTCTTCAACATAAACTCCATCATTGGTAAACCTTACCTCATAACCTTTTTCCACAATTTGACCTACACTGATCAAATTCTTTGGAATTGTGGGAACATAAAGTACCTTACTCAGAAGAGTGCTCCCATCCTTAGCCTTGACTGAACCAATTGACTTTACCTTATGCTTTGTATTATCACCTGTCTGAACTGTATGATTAATTGCATTATGATCTAGGTCAGTCATCAAAGCAATATTTCCACTTAAATGATTACTACATCCTGAATCAATATAAAACACTCTCATGTCCTCATGTGAAGTTTCACATGTATTCATAATGAGAGTCGAGTCCTCCTTTTGATCTGATGCATAGTTGTAGTAGGTGTTATTATAGGATTGATTTTGGAAGTTTCTTCCACCACCTCTTCCAAAAGACTTCCTACCACCTCTACCTCTGAAATTTCCTCTCTGAAATCTACCTCCTCTTCCTCTTTGATTAAAGTTCTGATAATTACCATTGTTTTGATTATTATGCCAACAATCATGAGATAGATGATTGGTCTTACCACATATCCAACAAGCTCTTGCATTCTCTTTGTTGTTTCTGCCTCTTCCTCTACTTCTGTCATTTCCTCTTCCTCTTATGAAATTTGCTTGGTTTGATGTGCCTTCTTCTTCACCTGATTGTTGCTTCCCTTTGTTAGCTTTCTTCTTGTCTTTAGAATACATTGCATGACCTGCACTCTTATCAACATCTCCTTTGATATCATTCTCAAAAGTTAGCATATGACCTAACAATTGATTCAAATCAGGAGTAAAGTGATCTAATGAAAGTTCTGTAGATAAAATGAAAGGCTTCCACTTCTCATCTCCTCTTAGCCCTGTGAGTATTTGTCTTACCAATTTGTCTTCTTCAATATCTTCATCCACTGCACCTAAAGAATCTGCAATGTCCTTCATCTTTGTCACATAATCAGAGATTGATTGTGAGGCCTTCTTCTTGAAGGTAGTAAATTTTGCCCATAGTGAAGCCTTCCTTGATTTGGTTGTATTTTGGAAATGCTCCTCCAAAGCATTCCAAATGTCACATGCACTTTCAAGTCCTCTAATGTGAGGAACCAAATAGTCATTGACTGCCATGTAGATGATGCTTCTTGCTTGAGCATCCTTCTTCATCCAATTCCTTAAGTTTGCAAGCTCCTCCCTAGTTGGAACACTAGGATCTTTGAATTCTGGCTTTTCTTCATCTCCTGTGATGTATCCTATCAGATCTTTGCTCATAAGATGAGCTTCCATCCTCATAGACCATGCAGGATAGTTCTCTCTATCCAACTTTTCAATTTGGAGACTATCTCCCATCTTTACTTCACCTGTAGCTTCAAATCTTTAACCTTTACAGATAATAAATGTACCTTTACTTCGAATGTTGCTCCTTCTGATCCTTTTGATGCTCTTTGTATGTCTTCCTTCAATCTTTCTTCAACCTTTACCCTTCTGCACCTTCAAAATGTAAAGATTTGTACTTCTGCAATAGTCGGAGTCTTCTTCACTTCAATTTTGACACAACCTGCTCTGATACCACTGATGGAGAGTGTTAATCTCCAAAAGAACAAGTTGACCTTGAATTTAGATCACCTCTATATCAAGATCAACTTTAGACTCCACCTAATTTAGAGAATCTTCACCAAATTATCAGGAAATTGATTATTCTGAAAAATTCAGTTTCTTCAGAAAAGTCTACTGCAGATTAGTCACTCATTGACTTATCAATCCTGTAAAGTTTTTGATAAAACTTTGCACAACACTTCGCCTTAAGGTTGCGCAACTTTGCCAAGTTAAATCTCTCAAAAAGATTAAGTACACACTGAGAAATGTGTGAAATACTTTACCTATGTCTGAAAGTGCTTCTCTGCAATGACGACTTTGACACCTGCAACTTCTTAGCACTGGTTCTCCCAACTCTGAACCCGTTTGATCAAGATCTTCTAGCCATAGGTAGCTTACCTTCCAACTTAGATTTTGAGCCCTCACTTGTGTAAAACTTTACACTGTGGACTCAGCACTGACCATTTCTTTGAAGATGAAATGTGCGCCAGATTTTTCGACTCTCAGAACATCTTCACATATGAATGTTCCTAAACAAAATTCTTTCAACCTGATTACAATTAATCTCTCAAATTCTAGCCATAGATAGATTAGCTATGGACTTAGATACGTGCAAAAGGATTCTTCAAAAGATTAAGCACAGAAGGAGGATGGGAGAGAAGATCGACGCGCAGAATTCTACAACATTTTCTTCTTCATTACTTTTCATGCATATGGTTGATGATACATACAATGTTCATCACCTCTTCACCTATTCTTCTCTATCTGATCTATATCATTCTCTCTTTCTATGAATACGTATCTGTAGATATATATACGAGTCTAACTCGTCATCTTTTCAAAATACATTGAACTATTTACAAGAGTAATATACAAAAGAAACATTTCTGATTCTATTTCCTTCCTCTGAAAGTAATCTTCATTCTTCCACATATCTTCTTACTTTGATCTTCATATAATCACTATTGATGATTGCTCTGCTCCAACAAAGATGAAGGCACAACTAGTCAAGCCAACTTCCTAAAAGGAAGAGGAGGTGGCAAAAGTAGAGGAAGAGGCATGAGTAACAAAGATGGAGCCAAAGCTTGCTGGATTTGTGGTAAGACAAATCATTTAGCTAATGATTGTTGGCATAATACTTAGAGTAATGGTGTATATAATCAGAACTATAATTCAAGAGGAAGAGGTGGCAAAAATCAAAGAGGTAATTTCAGAGGTAGAGGTAGTACGGGTTACTAAATGCAGGTCGAGGATTCCAAAGTCAACAATATAACAATACCTACTACAATTATGCTTCAGATCAAAAGGAGGATTCAACATTGATAATGAATGCAACTTGTGGAAGGTAGAGTGAAGATCAAAGAGTCTTCTACATTGACTCAGGGTGTAGCAATCACCTGAGTGGTAATATAGCATTGATGACTGATTTGGAGTATAAGGTATCTAATCATGTTGTTCAAACAGGAGACAATACAAAGCACAATGTGAAGTCAATTGGACCAGTGAAGGCCAAGGATGGTAGCACCTTATTGAGTAAGGTCTTGTATGTTCCTACAATTCCTAAGAATCTGATAAGTGTAGGACAAATTGTTGAAAAAGGTTATGAAGTCAGGTTCACTAATGAAGGAGTGTTTGTGAAAGACCCTAGCAATGGGTATAAACAAATTGTTTCAGGGAAGAAAGAAGGAAGATTGTTCACATTGAAGATCCAAGGTAATGTTGGTCATGCCTTGTTCACTTATGGAGGACATAAGATCTCTGAGTTGGATCTTTGGCACAAGAGGCTTGGACACTTTAATGAAAGAGGTATCAAGGATATGATTAACAATGGTTCAGTGCTTGGTTTGCCTAATGTTGTAGGTCAACATATGACATACAGATGTGAGGCATGTCAATTAGGTAAGGCTCATAAGCAATCTTATTCTAAGCATGGTTTTATGTATTCAGAGAAGCTTGAGTTGGTACACACAGATGTGTGGGGACCATCAAAGGATTTCAGTATAAATGGATCAAGGTACTATGTGATTTATGTTGATGATGCTACCAGATGGATCAATATCTATGTGATCAAAGATAAGTCAGAGGTGTTGAATACATTCAAACATTATCATGTGTATGCAGAGAGAATTACAGGTCATAAATTGAAGAGACTAAGGTCAGATGGAGGGGGAGAGTATTTCTCTAATGAGTTCAGTGATTACTTGTGGAATGCAGGTATAAAAAGGGAAATTACTTGCAGGTTCTCTCCTCAACAAAATGGTGTAGCAGAAAGGAGGAATAGAACTCTTGTTGAGTTTGCAAGATCCATGATGAAGGAGAAAAATTGTCCTAATTATTTGTGGGCTGAGGCTGTAAATACAGCTACTTATTTGGTAAATAGGTTACCATGTAAAGCCTTGCAGGGTATGACACCATATGAGGCATGGTGAGGTAAGAGACCTACCTTAGATCATTGCAAAGTATTTGGGTGTTTGGCATATGCATATGTGCCATCACAATTAAGGCACAAATTGGAACCTAAAGCTGAAAAGTATGTGTTCATTGGTTATGATGACAAGCAGATGGGGTATAGGTTGTGGAGTCCATCCACAAAGCAATTCATTGTGTCTAAGGATGTTACGTTTGATGAGCAAGGTACTTGGTATGCAGGTACTATTAATATTAATAGAGATGATGAAGAAATTGTGAGTCAAAAGAAAGGTAAATCGAAGGTTTAGATATTTGATGAACAAGAGAATAATGAAGTGAAGGTTGAAGTTGAAGAAATGCCAAGATTTGATCCTGAGTGTGATGAACCAGAAACCTCAAGGAGTGGAGAACTCAAAAGGTCATCAAGACACAAGTGGCAACCTACAAGGTATAGCTATGATACTTCTTTTTTGGCTACCAAAGATTATGCTTATATGATAAACGCAGATGAAGACCCTTCTACATTTGAAGAGGCAAAAGGCAAGGAAAATTGGGAGAAAGCTATGCAGGAAGAATATGATGCATTAATGGAGAATCAGACTTGGGAATTAGTTCCTAAACCAAATAGCCAAAAGATCATTGGATGCAAGTGGGTCTATAAGACAAAGAGATTTGCAGATGGAAGTGTGTCTAGGTACAAAGCTAGACTTGTTGTGAAAGGGTTTGCTCAAACATATGGTATTGATTATGATGAGACTTATAGTCTTGTGGCAAAGATGACAACCATCAGGACACTCATAGCAGTTGCTGCATGTAAAGGTTGGAAATTGTGTCAATTAGATGTGAAGAATGCTTTTTTGAATGGTTACATTTCAGATGATGTTTTCATGGAGAAACCTCAAGGATTCAGAAATGGAAGATATCCAGATCATGTATGTAAGCTCAAGAGAGCTTTATATGGCTTGAAGCAGGCCCCAAGGGCATGGAACTATAGACTTGTAAAGTTCTTGAAAGAACTTGGATTTCAAGTATCAAAAGCAGATAGTAGCTTGCTTGTCAAAGCAAGTGATGATGGGTTTATTTACATGTGCATATATGTTGATGATATAATTCTTACCACAGATGAGAAAGGCATTCAAAGCCTAAAGAAGCAAATGGAGAAAGAGTTCAAAATCAGTGATTTGGGAGATTTGTCATACTTCTTGGGCATGGAAATTTCATACACTCAACATGGAGTGTATGTGACTCAAGAAAGGTATTTGAAAAACTTGTTAATCAAGTTTAAAATGAATGATTGTAGGGTAGCACCTACTCCAATGGAGGTGAATCACAAATTGAGTAGATATGGAGGTGAAGAGTTCAAGGACATGAAACAATATCAGAGTTTGGTTGGTAGTCTTATCTATGCTACATTAACTAGGCCTGATTTATCATATGCAGTTGGGGTTTTGTCTCAATTCATGCATTGTCCTAGAAAAGAACATTGGATTGCAGGTCAAAGAGTATTGAGGTACATTAAGGGTACACTCAAAGAAGGTTTGTATTATGGTTTTACATCAGATACAAATATCAAAATATATAGTGATGCAGATTGGGCAGGTAATCCAGATGATAGAAGGTCAACCTATGGATACATGTGTTATGTGGGAGATAAGTTAATCTCTTGGTGTTCAAAGAAGCAACATATAGTGTCTTTGTCATCTACAGAAGCAGAGTACAAAGGCATGGTTGAAGCTGCAAAGGAAGTGATATGGCTTAAGACTCTCATGAAGAGTTTTGACACTATACAGAGCATACCTATCATTTATGGAGATAACATGAGTTCATTGTATCTAGCTGCTAATCCTGTTTTTCATGCCAGGACCAAACACATTGAGATTTAGTATCACTTTCTAAGAGAGAAGGTGATGGATAAAGAGATTGAAGTTATACATACTTCAACAAAAGATCAGATAGCTGATATGCTTACTAAAAGCTTGGATGGACCAAAGCTACAAAAGTTCAAAGACATGGCAGGCATAAAGAAGATAAGAGAAACCTCAATTGATGATTGAGGGGGAGCTGTTGGTGCAGACCAATCAACAATTGAAGTTTTGGAAGACAAAGAATGGAGACAAGATCAATTCTTGAAGCATAGAAGATGGTTACATTCAGAGCTTGGAAGAAATGTACACATATGTACATTAGTTCAGATATAGGTCACTTATACTTTTGATTAGTCATAAGCTTGTACATATTTGCCTATAAATACTATGGAAAACGTTGGGGCAAGTATGAGAGAGCATGAGAATAGAGAAATGAGAAGTTGTAAGAGTCATTAGACACATGAGAAGTTAGTTGAATTCTCTCTCATCATTCAGTTGTTAACTCCTTCAGAAATGACAGAATTTTTGCGCCCGATGTTTCTAAGTTCTCTCCGTATGTGTTAAATCTTTTATGAAATGCTTTTGTACAAGTCTAAGTCTATAGGTGACTGACCTCTGTACAAATTTTCAGCTTTCAATTGTGATCAGGCTGAGAGAATTATATGTAGGAACATTTGTATGTGAAGAAGTGTTCACTGGTTCCTGAAACAGGCGCAAAATTTGAAGTCAATGATTTGATCATTTCTCACTCCACAGTTTAAAGTTTTGTGCAAGTAAGCACTTAATCTGTAAGTTGGAAGGTAAGATACTCATGGCTAAAAGCATTTGCTTAAACAGGTTCTACTCTTGGAAAACCATGTCTTAGAAGTTATAGGTGTCTAAATCGACTTCTTAGAAGCATAGTTTTAGACATAGGTGACTTGTCAAGTTGATTTCTCAAGTTATACTCAATCTTTTGGAGTGATTTGACTTGGAGGAGGTGCGCAATTCTTAGGCGACACCTTGTGCAAAGTTTCATAAAAAGTTTTACACATTTACTCAGTCAATGAGAAAGATATATGGAGCAGACTTTCTGGGAATCATCTTCTTCACAGATTTTTCAAAATCTTTGTAATTGATCATTAATCTTATAAATTGGTGAAGGTTTTGACTTACTCTTGATATAGAGGTGTTCTAATTTCAAGAGTAGGTTGTTCTTTTGGAGATTATTACTCTCCATCAGTGGTGTCAGAGCAATTGCTGATTTACTCTTGATCATTTTAAAGGAGATGGTGACAAAAGTACAGGTCATTTGATCATTTTACTTGATTTAAATCACTTGATCATTTTACTCCTGATTTAAATCAATTGCTAGGTCATATGCTAACTTTTGAGTAGGATGTTAAAGGAGATGGTGACAAAAGTACAGGTCATGCAATGTACTCAAAGGACAAGAAGAAAGCTAACAAAGGAAAGCAACAATCAGGTGAAGATGAAGGCACAACTAGTCAAGCCAACTTCCTAAAAGGAAGAGGAGGTGGCAAAAGTAGAGGAAGAGGCAGGAGTAACAAAGATGGAGCCAAAGCTTGCTGGATTTGTGGTAAGACAAATCATTTAGCTAGTGATTGTTGGCATAATACTCAGAGTAATGGTGGATATAATCAGAACTATAATTCAAGAGGAAGAGGTGGCAGAAATCATAGAGGTAATTTCAGAGGTAGAGGTAGTAGGGGTTACTTTGGAAGAAATGCAGGTAGAGGATTCCAAAGTCAACAATATAACAATACCTACTACAATTATGCTTCAGATCAGAAGGAGGATTCAACATTGATAATGAATGCAACTTGTGAAAGGCAGAGTGAAGATCAAAGAGTCTTCTACATTGACTCAGGGTGTAGCAATCACCTGAGTGGTAATATAGCATTGATGACTGATTTGGAGTATAAGTTATCTAATCATGTTGTTCAAACAGGAGACAATACAAAGCACAATGTGAAGTCAATTGGATCAGTGAAGGCCAAGGATGGTAGCACCTTATTGAGTAAGGTCTTGTATGTTCCTACAATTCCTAAGAATCTGATAAGTGTAGGACAAATTGTTGAAAAAGGTTATGAAGTCAGGTTCACTAATGAAGGAGTGTTTGTGGAAGACCCTAGCAATGGGTATAAACAAATTGTTTCAGGGAAGAAAGAAGGAAGATTGTTCACATTGAAGATCCAAGGTAATGTTGGTCATGTCTTGTTCACTTATGGAGGACATAAGATCTCTAAGTTGGATCTTTGGCACAAGAGGCTTGGACACTTTAATGAAAGAGGTATCAAAGATATGATTAACAATGGTTCAGTGCTTGGTTTGCCTAATGTTGTAGGTCAAAATATGACATACAGATGTGAGGCATGTCAATTAGGTAAGGCTCATAAGCAATCTTATTCTAAGCATGGTTTTATGTATTCAGAGAAGCTTGAGTTGGTACACACAGATGTGTGGGGACCATCAAAGGATTTCAGTATAAATGGATCAAGGTACTATGTGATTTATGTTGATGATGCTACCAGATGGATCAATATCTATGTGATCAAAGATAAGTCAGAGGTGTTGAATACATTCAAACATTATCATGTGTATGCAGAGAGAATTACATGTCATAAATTGAAGAGACCAAGGTCAGATGGAGGGGGAGAGTATTTCTCTAATGAGTTCAGTGATTACTTGTGGAATGCAGGTATAAAAAGGGAAATTACTTGCAGGTTCTCTCCTCAACAAAATGGTGTAGCAGAAAGGAGGAATAGAACTCTTGTTGAGTTTGCAAGATCCATGATGAAGGAGAAAAATTGTCCTAATTATTTGTGGGTTGAGGCTGTAAATACAGCTACTTATTTGGTAAATAGGTTACCATGTAAAGCCTTGCAGGGTATGACACCATATGAGGCATGGTGGGGTAAGAGACCTACCTTAGATCATTGCAAAGTAATTGGGTGTTTGGCATATGCATATGTGCCATCACAATTAAGGCACAAATTGGAACCTAAAGCTGAAAAGTATGTGTTCATTGGTTATGATGACAAACAGATGGGGTATAGGTTGTGGAGTCCATCCACAAAGCAATTCATTGTGTCTAAGGATGTTACATTTGATGAGCAAGGTACTTGGTATGCAGGTACTATTAATATTAATAGAGATGATGAAGAGATTGTGAGTCAAAAGAAAGGTAAATCGAAGGTTTAGATATTTGATGAACAAGAGAATAATGAAGTGAAGGTTGAAGTTGAAGAAATGCCAAGATTTGATCCTGAGTGTGATGAACCAGAAACCTCAAGGAGTGGAGAACTCAAAAGGTCATCAAGACACAAGTGGCAACCTACAAGGTATAGCTATGATACTTCTTTTTTGGCTACCAAAGATTATGCTTATATGATAAAGGCAGATGAAGACCCTTCTACATTTGAAGAGGCAAAAGGCAAGGAAAATTGGGAGAAAGCTATTTAGGAAGAATATGATGCATTAATGGAGAATCAGACTTGGGAATTAGTTCCTAAACGAAATAGCCAGAAGATCATTGGATGCAAGTGGGTCTATAAGACAAAGAGATTTGCAGATGGAAGTGTGTCTAGGTACAAATCTAGACTTGTTGTGGTAGGGTTTGCTCAAACATATGGTATTGATTATGATGAGACTTATAGTCTTGTGGCAAAGATGACAACCATCAGGACACTCATAGCAATTGCTGCATGTAAAGGTTGGAAATTGTGTCAATTAGATGTGAAGAATGCTTTTTTGAATGGTTACATTTCAGATGATGTTTTCATGGAGCAACCTCAAGGATTCAGAGATGGAAGATATCTAGATCATGTGTGTAAGCTCAAGAGAGCTTTATATGGCTTGAAGCAGGCCCCAAGGGCATGGAACTATAGACTTGTAAAGTTCTTGAAAGAACTTGGATGTCAAGTATCAAAAGCAGATAGTAGCTTGCTTGTCAAAGCAAGTGATGATGGGTTTATTTAGATGTGCATATATGTTGATGATATAATTCTTACCACAGATGAGAAAGGCATTCAAAGCCTAAAGAAGCAAATGGAGAAAGAGTTCAAAATCAGTGATTTGGGAGATTTGTCATACTTCTTGGGCATGGAAATTTCATACACTCAACATGGAGTGTATGTGACTCAAGAAAGATATTTGAAAAACTTGTTAATCAAGTTTAAAATGAGTGATTGTAGGGTAGCACCTACTCCAATGGAGGTGAATCACAAATTGAGTAGATATGGAGGTGAAGAGTTCAAGGACATGAAACAATATCAAAGTTTGGTTGGTAGTCTTATCTATGCTACATTAACTAGGCCTGATTTATCATATGCAGTTGGGGTTTTGTCTCAATTCATGCATTGTCCTAGAAAAGAACATTGGATTGCAGGTCAAAGAGTATTTAGGTACATTAAGGGGTACACTCAAAGAAGGTTTGTATTATGGTTTTACATCAGATAAAAATATCAAAATATATAGTGATGCAGATTGGGCAGGTAATCCAGATGATAGAAGGTCAACCTATGGATACATGTGTTATGTGGGAGATAAGTTAATCTCTTGGTGTTCAAAGAAGCAGCATATAGTTGCTTTGTCATCTACAGAAGCAGAGTACAAAGGCATGGTTGAAGCTGCAAAGGAAGTGATATGGCTTAAGACTCTCATGAAGAGTTTTGACACTATATAGAGCATACCTATCATTTATGGAGATAACATGAGTTCATTGTATCTAGCTGCTAATCCTGTTTTTCATGCCAGGACAAAACAGATTGAGATTCAGTATCACTTTCTAAGAGAGAAGGTGATGGATAAAGAGATTGAAGTTATACATACTTCAACAAAAGATCAGATAGCTGATATGCTTACTAAAAGCTTGGATGGACCAAAGCTATAGAAGTTCAAAGACATGGCAGGCATAAAGAAGATAAGAGAAACCTCAATTGATGATTGAGGGGGAGCTGTTGGTGCAGACCAATCAACAATTGAAGTTTTGGAAGACAAAGAATGGAGACAAGATCAATTCTTGAAGCATAGAAGATGGTTACATTCAGAGCTTGGAAGAAATGTACACATATGTACATTAGTTGAGATATAGGTCACTTATACTTTTGATTAGTCATAAGCTTGTACATATTTGCCTATAAATACTATGGAAAACGTTGGGGCAAGTATGAGAGAGCATGAGAATAGAGAAATGAGAAGTTGTAAGAGTCATTAGACACATGAGAAGTTAGTTGAATTCTCTCTCATCATTCAGTTGTTAACTCCTTCAGAAATGACAGAATTTTTGCGCCCGATGTTTCTAAGTTTTCTCCGTATGTGTTAAATCTTTTATGAAATGCTTTTGTACAAGTCTAAGTCTATAGGTGACTGACCTCTGTACAAATTTTCAGCTTTCAATTGTGATCAGGCTGAGAGAATTATATGTAGGAACATTTGTATGTGAAGAAGTGTTCACTGGTTCCTGAAACAGGCGCAAAATTCGAAGTCAATGATTTGATCATTTCTCACTCCACAGTTTAAAGTTTTGTGCAAGTAAGCACTTAATCTGTAAGTTGGAAGGTAAGATACTCATGGCTAAAAGCATTTGCTTAAACAGGTTCTACTCTTGGAAAACCATGTCTTAGAAGTTATAGGTGTCTAAATCGACTTCTTAGAAGCATAGTTTTAGACATAGGTGACTTGTCAAGTTGATTTCTCAAGTTATACTCAATCTTTTGGAGTGATTTGACTTGGAGGAGGTGCGCAATTCTTAGGCGACACCTTATAAAAAGTTTTACACATTTACTCAGTCAATGAGAAAGATATATGGAGCAGACTTTCTGGGAATCATCTTCTTCACAGATTTTTCAAAATCTTTGTAATTGATCATTAATCTTATAAATTGGTGAAGGTTTTGACTTACTCTTGATATAGAGGTGTTCTAATTTCAAGAGTAGGTTGTTCTTTTGGAGATTATTACTCTCCATCAGTGGTGTCAGAGCAATTGCTGATTTACTCTTGATCATTTTAAAGGAGATGGTGACAAAAGTACAGGTCATTTGATCATTTTACTTGATTTAAATCACTTGATCATTTTACTCCTGATTTAAATCAATTGCTAGGTCATATGCTAACTTTTGAGTAGGATGTTAAAGGAGATGGTGACAAAAGTACAGGTCATGCAATGTACTCAAAGGACAAGAAGAAAGCTAACAAAGGAAAGCAACAATCAGGTGAAGATGAAGGCACAACTAGTCAAGCCAACTTCCTAAAAGGAAGAGGAGGTGGCAAAAGTAGAGGAAGAGGCAGGAGTAACAAAGATGGAGCCAAAGCTTGCTGGATTTGTGGTAAGACAAATCATTTAGCTAATGATTGTTGGCATAATACTCAGAGTAATGGTGGATATAATCAGAACTATAATTCAAGAGGAAGAGGTGGCAGAAATCAAAGAGGTAATTTTAGAGGTAGAGGTAGTAGGGGTTACTTTGGAAGAAATGCAGGTAGAGGATTCCAAAGTCAACAATATAACAATACCTACTACAATTATGCTTCAGATCAGAAGGAGGATTCAACATTGATAATGAATGCAACTTGTGAAAGGCAGAGTGAAGATCAAAGAGTCTTCTACATTGACTCAGGGTGTAGCAATCACCTGAGTGGTAATATAGCATTGATGACTGATTTGGAGTATAAGTTATCTAATCATGTTGTTCAAACAGGAGACAATACAAAGCACAATGTGAAGTCAATTGGATCAGTGAAGGCCAAGGATGGTAGCACCTTATTGAGTAAGGTCTTGTATGTTCCTACAATTCCTAAGAATCTGATAAGTGTAGGACAAATTGTTGAAAAAGGTTATGAAGTCAGGTTCACTAATGAAGGAGTGTTTGTGGAAGACCCTAGCAATGGGTATAAACAAATTGTTTCAGGGAAGAAAGAAGGAAGATTGTTCACATTGAAGATCCAAGGTAATGTTGGTCATGTCTTGTTCACTTATGGAGGACATAAGATCTCTAAGTTGGATCTTTGGCACAAGAGGCTTGGACACTTTAATGAAAGAGGTATCAAAGATATGATTAACAATGGTTCAGTGCTTGGTTTGCCTAATGTTGTAGGTCAAAATATGACATACAGATGTGAGGCATGTCAATTAGGTAAGGCTCATAAGCAATCTTATTCTAAGCATGGTTTTATGTATTCAGAGAAGCTTGAGTTGGTACACACAGATGTGTGGGGACCATCAAAGGATTTCAGTATAAATGGATCAAGGTACTATGTGATTTATGTTGATGATGCTACCAGATGGATCAATATCTATGTGATCAAAGATAAGTCAGAGGTGTTGAATACATTCAAACATTATCATGAATATGCAGAGAGAATTACATGTCATAAATTGAAGAGACCAAGGTCAGATGGAGGGGGAGAGTATTTCTCTAATGAGTTCAGTGATTACTTGTGGAATGCAGGTATAAAAAGGGAAATTACTTGCAGGTTCTCTCCTCAACAAAATGGTGTAGCAGAAAGGAGGAATAGAACTCTTGTTGAGTTTGCAAGATCCATGATGAAGGAGAAAAATTGTCCTAATTATTTGTGGGCTGAGGCTGTAAATACAGCTACTTATTTGGTAAATAGGTTACCATGTAAAGCCTTGCAGGGTATGACACCATATGAGGCATGGTGGGGTAAGAGACCTACCTTAGATCATTGCAAAGTATTTGGGTGTTTGGCATATGCATATGTGCCATCACAATTAAGGCACAAATTGGAACCTAAAGCTGAAAAGTATGTGTTCATTGGTTATGATGACAAGCAGATGGGGTATAGGTTGTGGAGTCCATCCACAAAGCAATTCATTGTGTCTAAGGATGTTACATTTGATGAGCAAGGTACTTGGTATGCAGGTACTATTAATATTAATAGAGATGATGAAGAAACTGTGAGTCAAAAGAAAGGTAAATCGAAGGTTTAGATATTTGATGAACAAGAGAATAATGAAGTGAAGGTTGAAGTTGAAGAAATGCCAAGATTTGATCCTGAGTGTGATGAACCAGAAACCTCAAGGAGTGGAGAACTCAAAAGGTCATCAAGACATAAGTGGCAACCTACAAGGTATAGCTATGATACTTCTTCTTTGGCTACCAAAGATTATGCTTATATGATAAAGGCAGATGAAGACCCTTCTACATTTGAAGAGGCAAAAGGCAAGGAAAATTGGGAGAAAGCTATGCAGGAAGAATATGATGCATTAATGGAGAATCAGACTTGGGAATTAGTTCCTAAACCAAATAGCCAGAAGATCATTGGATGCAAGTGGGTCTATAAGACAAAGAGATTTGCAGATGGAAGTGTGTCTAGGTACAAATCTAGACTTGTTGTGAAAGGGTTTGCTCAAACATATGGTATTGATTATGATGAGACTTATAGTCTTGTGGCAAAGATGACAACCATCAGGACACTCATAGCAATTGCTGCATGTAAAGGTTGGAAATTGTGTCAATTAGATGTGAAGAATGCTTTTTTGAATGGTTACATTTCAGATGATGTTTTCATGGAGCAACCTCAAGGATTCAGAGATGGAAGATATCTAGATCATGTGTGTAAGCTCAAGAGAGCTTTATATGGCTTGAAGCAGGCCCCAAGGGCATGGAACTATAGACTTGTAAAGTTCTTGAAAGAACTTGGATTTCAAGTATCAAAAGCAGATAGTAGCTTGCTTGTCAAAGCAAGTGATCATGGGTTTATTTAGATGTGCATATATGTTGATGATATAATTCTTACCACAGATGAGAAAGGCATTCAAAGCCTAAAGAAGCAAATGGAGAAAGAGTTCAAAATCAGTGATTTGGGAGATTTGTCATACTTCTTGGGCATGGAAATTTCATACACTCAACATGGAGTGTATGTGACTCAAGAAAGATATTTGAAAAACTTGTTAATCAAGTTTAAAATGAATGATTGTAGGGTAGCACCTACTCCAATGGAGGTGAATCACAAATTGAGTAGATATGGAGGTGAAGAGTTCAAGGACATGAAACAATATCAGAGTTTGGTTGGTAGTCTTATCTATGCTACATTAACTAGGCCTGATTTATCATATGCAGTTGGGGTTTTGTCTCAATTCATGCATTGTCCTAGAAAAGAACATTGGATTGCAGGTCAAAGAGTATTTAGGTACATTAAGGGGTACACTCAAAGAAGGTTTGTATTATGGTTTTACATCAGATAAAAATATCAAAATATATAGTGATGCAGATTGGGCAGGTAATCCAGATGATAGAAGGTCAACCTATGGATACATGTGTTATGTGGGAGATAAGTTAATCTCTTGGTGTTCAAAGAAGCAGCATATAGTTGCTTTGTCATCTACAGAAGCAGAGTACAAAGGCATGGTTGAAGCTGCAAAGGAAGTGATATGGCTTAAGACTCTCATGAAGAGTTTTGACACTATATAGAGCATACCTATCATTTATGGAGATAACATGAGTTCATTGTATCTAGCTGCTAATCCTGTTTTTCATGCCAGGACAAAACAGATTGAGATTCAGTATCACTTTCTAAGAGAGAAGGTGATGGATAAAGAGATTGAAGTTATACATACTTCAACAAAAGATCAGATAGCTGATATGCTTACTAAAAGCTTGGATGGACCAAAGCTATAGAAGTTCAAAGACATGGCAGGCATAAAGAAGATAAGAGAAACCTCAATTGATGATTGAGGGGGAGCTGTTGGTGCAGACCAATCAACAATTGAAGTTTTGGAAGACAAAGAATGGAGACAAGATCAATTCTTGAAGCATAGAAGATGGTTACATTCAGAGCTTGGAAGAAATGTACACATATGTACATTAGTTCAGATATAGGTCACTTATACTTTTGATTAGTCATAAGCTTGTACATATTTGCCTATAAATACTATTGAAAACGTTGGGGCAAGTATGAGAGAGCATGAGAATAGAGAAATGAGAAGTTGTAAGAGTCATTAGACACATGAGAAGTTAGTTGAATTCTCTCTCATCATTCAGTTGTAAACTCCTTCAGAAATGACAGAATTTTTGCGCCCGATGTTTCTAAGTTTTCTCCGTATGTGTTAGATCTTCTATGAAATGCTTTTGTACAAGTCTAAGTCTATAGGTGACTGACCTCTGTACAAATTTTCAGCTTTCAATTGTGATCAGGCTGAGAGAATTATATGTAGGAACATTTGTATGTGAAGAAGTGTTCACTGGTTCGTGAAACAGGTGCAAAATTCGAAGTCAATGATTTGATCATTTCTCGCTCCACAGTTTAAAGTTTTGTGCAAGTAAGCACTTAATCTCTAAGTTGGAAGGTAAGCTACTCATGGCTAAAAGCATTTGCTTAAACGGGTTCTACTCTTGGAGAACCATGTCTTAGAAGTTATAGGTGTCTAAATCGACTTCTAAGACGCATAGTTTTAGACATAGGTGACTTGTCAAGTTGATTTCTCAAGTTATAATCAATCTTTTGGAGTGATTTGACTTGGAGGAGGTGCGCAATTCTTAGGCGACACCTTGTGCAAAGTTTCATAAAAAACTTTGCACATTTACTCAGTCAATGAGAAAGATATATGCAGCAGACTTTCTGGGAATCATCTTCTTCACAGATTTTTCAAAATCTTTGTAATTGATCATTAATCTTATAAATTGGTGAAGGTTTTGAGTTACTCTTGATATAGAGGTGTTCTAATTTCAAGAGTAGGTTGTTCTTTTGGAGATTAACACTCTCCATCAGTGGTATTAGAGCAATTGCTGATTTACTCCTGATCATTTTAAAGGAGATGGTTACAAAAGTACAGGTCATTTGATCATTTTACTTGATTTAAATCACTTGATCATTTTACTCCTGATTTAAATCAATTGCTAGGTCATATGCTAACTTTTGAGCAGGATGTTAAAGGAGATGGTGACAAAAGTACAGGTCATGCAATGTACTCAAAGGACAAGAAGAAAGCTAACAAAGGAAAGCAACAATCAGGTGAAGATGAAGGCACAACTAGTCAAGCCAACTTCCTAAAAGGAAGAGGAGGTGGCAAAAGTAGAGGAAGAGGCAGGAGTAACAAAGATGGAGCCAAAGCTTGCTGGATTTGTGGTAAGACAAATCATTTAGCTAATGATTGTTGGCATAATACTCAGAGTAATGGTGGATATAATCAGAACTATAATTCAAGAGGAAGAGGTGGCAGAAATCAAAGAGGTAATTTCAGAGGTAGAGGTAGTAGGGGTTACTTTGGAAGAAATGTAGGTAGAGGATTCCAAAGTCAACAATATAACAATACCTACTACAATTATGCTTCAGATCAAAAGGAGGATTCAAGATTGATAATGAATGCAACTTGTGAAAGGCAGAGTGAAGATCAAAGAGTCTTCTACATTGACTCAGGGTGTAGCAATCACCTGAGTGGTAATATAGCATTGATGACTGATTTGGAGTATAAGTTATCTAATCATGTTGTTCAAACAGGAGACAATACAAAGCACAATGTGAAGTCAATTGGATTAGTGAAGGCCAAGGATGGTAGCACCTTATTGAGTAAGGTCTTGTATGTTCCTACAATTCCTAAGAATCTGATAAGCATAGGACAAATTGTTGAAAACGGTTATGAAGTCAGGTTCACTAATGAAGGAGTGTTTGTGGAAGACCCTAGCAATGGGTATAAACAAATTGTTTGAGGGAAGAAAGAAGGAAGATTGTTCACATTGAAGATCCAAGGTAATGTTGGTCATGCCTTGTTCACTTATGGAGGACATAAGATCTCTGAGTTGGATCTTTGGCACAAGAGGCTTGGACACTTTAATGAAAGAGGTATCAAAGATATGATTAACAATGGTTCAATGCTTGGTTTGCCTAACATTGTAGGTCAACATATGACATACAGATGTGAGGCATGTCAATTAGGTAAGGCTCATAAGCAATCTTATTCTAAGCATGGTTTTATGTATTCAGAGAAGCTTGAGTTGGTACACACAGATGTGTGGGGACCATGAAAGGATTTCAGTATAAATGGATCAAGGTACTATGTGATTTATGTTGATGATGCTACCAGATGGATCAATATCTATGTGATCAAAGATAAGTCAGAGGTGTTGAATACATTCAAACATTATCATGTGTATGCAGAGAGAATTACAGGTCATAAATTGAAGAGACTAAGGTCAAATGGAGGGGGAGAGTATTTCTCTAATGAGTTCAGTGATTACTTGTGGAATGCAGGTATAAAAAGGGAAATTACTTGCAGGTTCTCTCCTCAACAAAATGGTGTAGCAGAAAGGAGGAATAGAACTCTTGTTGAGTTTGCAAGATCCATGATGAAGGAGAAGAACTGTCCTAATTATTTGTGGGTTGAGGCTGTGAATACAGCTACTTATTTGGTAAATAGGTTACCATGTAAAGCCTTGCAGGGTATGACACCATATGAGGCATGGTGGGGTAAGAGACCTACCTTAGATCATTGCAAAGTATTTGGGTGTTTGGCATATGCATATGTGCCATCACAATTAAGGCACAAATTGGAACCTAAAGCTGAAAAGTATGTGTTCATTGGTTATGATGACAAGCAGATGGGGTATAGGTTGTGGAGTCCATCCACAAAGCAATTCATTGTGTCTAAGGATGTTACATTTGATGAGCAAGGTACTTGGTATGCAGGTACTATTAATATTAATAGAGATGATGAAGAAATTGTGAGTCAAAAGAAAGGTAAATTGAAGGTTTAGATATTTGATGAACAAGAGAATAATGAAGTGCAGGTTGAAGTTGAAGAAATGCCAAGATTTGATCCTGAGTGTGATGAACCAGAAACCTCAAGGAGTGGAGAACTCAGAAGGTCATCAAGACACAAGTGGCAACCTACAAGGTATAGCTATGATACTTCTTTTTTGGCTACCAAAGATTATGCTTATATGATAAAGGCAGATGAAGACCCTTCTACATTTGAAGAGGCAAGAGGCAAGGAAAATTGGGAGATAGCTATGCAGGAAGAATATGATGCATTAATGGAGAATCAGACTTGGGAATCAGTTCCTAAACCAAATAGCCAAAAGATCATTGGATGCAAGTGGGTCTATAAGACAAAGAGATTTGCAGATGGAAGTGTGTCTAGGTACAAAGCTAGACTTGTTGTGAAAAGGTTTGCTCAAACATATGGTATTGATTATGATGAGACTTATAGTCTTGTGGCAAAGATGACAACCATCAGGACACTCATAGCAATTGCTGCATGTAAAGGTTGGAAATTGTGTCAATTAGATGTGAAGAATGCTTTTTTGAATGGTTACATTTCAGATGATGTTTTTATGGAGCAACCTCAAGGATTCAGAGATGGAAGATATCCAGATCATGTGTGTAAGCTCAAGAGAGCTTTATATGGCTTGAAGCAGGCCCCAAGGGCATGGAACTATAGACTTGTAAAGTTCTTGAAAGAACTTGGATTTCAAGTATCAAAAGCAGATAGTAGCTTGCTTGTCAAAGCAAGTGATGATGGGTTTATTTACATGTGCATATATGTTGATGATATAATTCTTACCACTGATGAGAAAGGCATTCAAAGCCTAAAGAAGCAAATGGA
>CM035426.1:103299260-103301760 GCA_020310875.1 Ceratopteris richardii
ATAGTCTCCAAATTGAAAAGTTGGATAGAGAGAACTATCCTGCATGGTCTATGAGGATGGAAGCTCACCTTATGAGCAAAGATCTGATAGGATACATCACAGGAGATGAAGAAAAGCCAGAATTCAGAGATCCTAGTGTTCCAACTAGGGAGGAGCTTGCAGATTTGAAGAATTGGATGAAGAAGGATGCTCAAGCAAGAAGCATCATCTACATGGCAGTCAATGACTATTTGCTTCCTCACATTAGAGGACTTGAGAGTGCTTGTGACATTTGGAATGCTTTGGAAGAGCATTTCCAAAATACAACCAAATCAAGGAAGGCTTCACTATGGGCAGAATTTACTACCTTCAAGAAGAAGGCCTCACAATCAATCTCTGATTATGTGACAAAGATGAAGGACATTGCAGATTCTTTGGGTGCAGTTGATGAAGATATTGAAGAAGACAAATTGGTAAGACAAATACTCACAGGACTAAGAGGAGATGAGAAATGGAAGCCTTTCATTTTATCTACAGAACTTTCATTAGATCACTTTACTCCTGATTTGAATCAATTGTTAGGTCATATGCTAACTTTTGAGAATGATATCAAAGGAGATGTTGATAAGAGTGCAGGTCATGCAATGTATTCTAAAGACAAGAAGAAAGCCAACAAAGGGAAGCAACAATCAGGTGAAGAAGAAGGTACATCAAACCAAGCAAACTTCATAAGAGGAAGAGGAAATGGCAGAAGTAGAGGAAGAGGCAGAAACAACAAAGAGAATGCAAGAGCTTGTTGGATATGTGGTAAGACCAATCATCTATCTCATGATTGTTGGCACAATAATCAAAACAATGGTAATTATCAGAACTTTAATCAAAGAGCAAGAGGAGGTAGATTTCAGAGAGGAAATTTCAGAGGTAGAGGTGGTAGGAATTCTTTTGGAAGAGGTGGTGGAAGAAACTTCCAAAGTCAATCCTATAATAACACCTACTACAACTATGCATCAGATCAAAAGGAGGATTCGACTCTCATTATGAATACATGTGAAACCTCACATGAGGACATGAGAGTGTTCTATATTGATTCAGGATGTATTAATCATTTAAGTGGAAATATTGCTTTGATGACTGACCTAGATCATAATGCAATTAATCATACAGTGCAGACAGGTGATAATACAAAGCATAAGGTAAAGTCAATTGGTTCAGTCAAGGCTAAGGATGGGAGCACTCTTCTGAGTAAGGTACTTTATGTTCCCACAATTCCAAAGAATTTGATCAGTGTAGGTCAAATTGTGGAAAAAGGATATGAGGTAAGGTTCACAAATGATGGAGTTTATGTGGAAGACCCTAGTCAAGGGTATAAACAAGTTATTGCAGGAAAGAAAGAAGGAAGGCTTTTCACATTGAAGGTACAAGGAAATGTTGGACATGCTATGTTCACATATGGAGAGCAGAAGGTGTCAGAATTGGATCTTTGGCACAAAAGACTTGGACACTTTAATGAAAGAGGTATCAAAGAAATGATTAACAATGATTCAGTGCTTGGAATGCCTAACATTGCAGGTCAACACATGACATACAGATGTGAGGCATGTCAATTAGGTAAGGCTCATAAGCAATCCTATTCCAAGCATGGATTTATGTATTCAGAAAGACTTGAATTGGTGCATACAGATGTGTGGGGTCCTTCAAAGGACTTTAGTATAAACGGTTCAAGATATTATGTCATATATGTTGATGATGCTACCAGGTGGATCACAATTTATGTGATTAAAGAAAAGTCAGAAGTGTTTAATACATTTAAACACTATCATGCATATGCAGAAAGGATTACAGGTCAAAAATTGAAGAGACTAAGGTCAGATGGAGGGGAAGAGTATTTTTCAAATGAGTTCAATGATTATTTGTGGAATGCAGGTATAAAGAGAGAAGTTACTTGCAGGTACTCTCCTCAACAAAATGGGGTAGCAGAAAGAAGAAATAGGACTCTTGTTGAGTTTGCAAGGTCCATGATGAAAGAGAAGAATTGCCCAAATTATTTGTGGGCTGAGGCTGTTAATACAGCTACATATTTGGTTAATAGATTGCCTTGTAAAGCTTTGCAGGGCATGACACCATATGAAGCTTGGTGGGGTAAGAAACCTACCTTAGATCATTGCAGAATATTTGGATGTTTGGCATATGCATATGTGCCATCTCAATTGAGGCATAAATTGGAGCCTAAGGCAGAGAAGTATGTATTCATTGGTTATGATGATAAGCAAATGGGATACAGGTTGTGGAGTCCATCCACAAAGCAATTTATTGTATCCAAGGATGTTACATTTGATGAGCAAGGTACTTGGTATGCAGGTAAATATAATGTACATGCAGATGATGAAGAAGTAGTGGAACAAAGAAAAGGTAAAGCAAAGATTCAATTACTTGATGAAAGTGAGAGTAATGAAGTGCAGATTGAAGTTGAAGAGAGGCCAAGGTTTGATCCAGAATGTGATGAACCAGAGACCTCAAGAAG
>CM035426.1:103309260-103311760 GCA_020310875.1 Ceratopteris richardii
AATACAACCAAATCAAGGAAGGCTTCACTATGGGCAGAATTTACTACCTTCAAGAAGAAGGCCTCACAATCAATCTCTGATTATGTGACAAAGATGAAGGACATTGCAGATTCTTTAGGTGCAGTGGATGAAGATATTGAAGAAGACAAATTGGTAAGACAAATACTCACAGGGCTAAGAGGAGATGAGAAGTGGAAGCCTTTCATTTTATCTACAGAACTTTCATTAGATCACTTTACTCCTGATTTGAATCAATTGTTAGGTCATATGCTAACTTTTGAGAATGATATCAAAGGAGATGTTGATAAGAGTGCAGGTCATGCAATGTATTCTAAAGACAAGAAGAAAGCCAACAAAGGGAAGCAACAATCAGGTGAAGAAGAAGGTACATCAAACCAAGCAAACTTCATAAGAGGAAGAGGAAATGGCAGAAGTAGAGGAAGAGGCAGAAACAACAAAGATAATGCAAGAGCTTGTTGGATATGTGGTAAGACCAATCATCTATCTCATGATTGTTGGCACAATAATCAAAACAATGGTAATTATCAGAACTTTAATCAAAGAGCAAGAGGTGGTAGATTTCAGAGAGGAAATTTCAGAGGTAGAGGTGGTAGGAATTCTTTTGGAAGAGGTGGTGGAAGAAACTTCCAAAATCAATCCTATAATAACACCTACTACAACTATGCATCAGATCAAAAGGAGGATTCGACTCTCATTATGAATACATGTGAAACCTCACATGAGGACATGAGAGTGTTCTATATTGATTCAGGATGTAGTAATCATTTAAGTGGAAATATTGCTTTGATGACTGACCTAGATCATAATGCAATTAATCATACAGTTCAGACAGGTGATAATACAAAGCATAAGGTAAAGTCAATTGGTTCAGTCAAGGCTAAGGATGGGAGCACTCTTCTGAGTAAGGTACTTTATGTTCCCACAATTCCAAAGAATTTGATCAGTGTAGGTCAAATTGTGGAAAAAGGTTATGAGGTAAGGTTTACCAATGATGGAGTTTATGTTGAAGACCCTAGTCAAGGGTATAAACAAGTTATTGCAGGAAAGAAAGAAGGAAGGCTTTTCACATTGAAGGTACAAGGAAATGTTGGACATGCTATGTTCACATATGGAGAGCAGAAGGTGTCAGAATTGGATCTTTGGCACAAAAGACTTGGACACTTTAATGAAAGAAGTATCAAAGAAATGATTAACAATGATTCAGTGCTTGGGTTGCCTAACATTGCAGGTCAACACATGACATACAGATGTGAGGCATGTCAATTAGGTAAGGCTCATAAGCAATCCTATTCCAAGCATGGGTTTATGTATTCAGAAAGACTTGAATTGGTGCATACAGATGTGTGGGGTCCTTCAAAGGATTTTAGTATAAATGGTTCAAGATATTATGTCATATATGTTGATGATGCTACCAGGTGGATCACAATTTATGTGATTAAGGAAAAGTCAGAAGTGTTTAATACATTTAAACACTATCATGCATATGCAGAAAGGATTACAGGTCAAAAATTGAAGAGACTAAGGTCAGATGGAGGGGGAGAGTATTTTTCAAATGAGTTCAATGATTATTTGTGGAATGCAGGTATAAAGAGAGAAGTTACTTGCAGGTACTCTCCTCAACAAAATGGGGTAGCAGAAAGAAGAAATAGGACTCTTGTTGAGTTTGCAAGGTCCATGATGAAAGAGAAGAATTGCCCAAATTATTTGTGGGCTGAGGCTGTTAATACAGCTACATATTTGGTTAATAGATTGCCTTGTAAAGCTTTGCAGGGTATGACACCATATGAAGCTTGGTGGGGTAAGAAACCTACCTTGGATCATTGCAGAATATTTGGATGCTTGGCATATGCATATGTGCCATCTCAATTGAGGCATAAGTTGGAGCCTAAGGCAGAGAAGTATGTATTCATTGGTTATGATGATAAGCAAATGGGATACAGGTTGTGGAGTCCATCCACAAAGCAATTTATTGTATCCAAGGATGTTACATTTGATGAGCAAGGTACTTGGTATGCAGGTAAATATAATGTACATGCAGAAGATGAAGAAGTAGTGGATCAAAGAAAAGGTAAAGCAAAGATTCAATTACTTGATGAAAGTGAGAGTAATGAAGTGCATATTGAAGTTGAAGAGAGGCCAAGGTTTGATCCAGAATGTGATGAACCAGAGACCTCAAGAAGTGCAGAAGTTAGGAGATCATCTAGGCACAAATGGCAACCTACAAGGTATAGCTATGACACTTCATTCTTGACTACTAAAGATTATGCTTATTTGGTAAAAGCAGATGAAGACCCTTCTACATATGAAGAAGCCAAAGGGAAGAAGAATTGGGAAGATGCTATGCAAGAGGAGTATGATGCATTGATAGAGAATCAAACATGGGATTTGGTTCCTAAACCTAATAGTCAGAAGATTATTGGATGTAAGTGGGTTTACAAAACAAAGAGATTTGCAGATGGAAGTGTGTCTAGGTACAAAG
>CM035426.1:103316760-103319206 GCA_020310875.1 Ceratopteris richardii
GTGTAAAACTTTACACTGTGGACTGAGCACTGACCATTTCTTTGAAGATGAAATGTGCGCCAGATTTTTCGACTCTCAGAACATCTTCACATATGAATGTTCCTAAACAAAATTCTCACAGCCTGATTGAAATTAATCTCTCAAATTCTAGCCATAGATAGATTAGCTATGGACTTAGATACGTGCAAAAGGATTCTTCAAAAGATTAAGCACAGAAGGAGAATGAGAAAGAAGATCGACGTGCAGAATTCTACAACATTTTCTTCTTCATTACTTTTCATACATATGGTTGATGATACATACAATGTTCATCACCTCTTCACCTATTCTTCTCTATCTGATCTATATCACTCTCTCTTACTATGAATAGGTATCTGTAGATATATATACGAGTCTGACTCGTCATCTTTTTCAAAATACATTGAACTATTTACAAGAGTAATATACAAAAGAAACATTTCTGATTCTATTTTCTTCCTCTGAAAGTAATCTTCATATATCTTCTCACTTTGATCTTCATATAATCACTATTGATGATTGCTCTGCTCCAACAGCTCCCCCTCAATCTTCGATTGTGATTACCTGCATCTTCTTTATTCCTGCCATATCTTTAAACCTCTGCAACCTAGGTCCATCCAAACTTTTAGTCATCATATCTGCAAGTTGATCTTTTGTAGGGGTGTGTATGACTTCAATTTCCTTCTCAATGACCTTCTCTCTCAGAAAATGATACTGTATTTCAATATGCTTAGTTCTAGCATGAAATACAGGATTAGCTGCCAAGTATAATGAACTCATATTGTCTCCACAAATAATAGGAGTACTCTGAATCACATCAAAAACTTTCAAAAGTGTCTTTAGCCATATTACCTCTTTTGCAGCTTCCACCATACCTTTATATTCTGCTTCTGTAGATGACAAAGCAACTGTATGTTGCTTCTTGGAACACCATGAAATCAATTTGTCTCCTACATAGCACAAGTATCCATGTGTTGATCTTCTATCATCCACATTACCTGCCCAATCTGCATCACTATATATCTTGATTCTTGTATCTGAAGTAAACCCATAGTACAACCCTTCTTTGAGTGTACCCTTGATGTACCTAAGTACTCTTTGTCCTGCAATCCAATGTTCCTTTCTAGGACAATGCATGAATTGTGAAAGCACACCAACTGCATATGACAAGTCAGGCCTTGTCAATGTAGCATAAATCAAGCTACCAACCAAACTTTGATAGAGTTTCATATCTCTGAACTCGTCTCCTCCAAACCTAGACAATTTATGGTTCACTTCCAAAGGTGTAGGTGCAACCCTGCAATCTTCCATTTTAAATTTGGTTAGCAAATTTTTAAGATACCTTTCTTGGGTCACATATACTCCATGTTGAGTATAAGAGATCTCCATTCCCAAGAAGAATGATAAGTTCCCCAAATCACTGATTTTGAACTCTTTCTCCATCTGCTTCTTGATCATTTGTGTCCCCTTATCATCTGTTCCTGTAAGTATTATGTCATCAACATAAATACACACATAAATGAATCCATTTTCACTTGCTTTGACTAGCAAGCTACTATCTGCCTTTGATGCTTGAAATCCAAGATCATTCAAGAATTTTACAAGCCTATAATTCCAAGCCCTTGGGGCTTGCTTCAACCCATACAAAGCTCTCTTGAGCTTACATACATAATTTGGACTCACTTGATCTTTGAACCCATCTGGTTGCTCCATGTAGACTTCATCTGAAATGTAACCATTCAAGAAAGCATTTTTAACATCTAATTGAGACAACTTCCAACCTTTACAAGCAGCAATTGCAATGAGTGTCCTGATGGTTGTCATCTTTGCCACAGGACTATAAGTCTCATCATAGTCCACTCCATATGTCTGTGCATACCCTTTCACAACAAGTCTAGCTTTGTACCTAGACACACTTCCATCTGCAAATCTCTTTGTTTTGTAAACCCACTTACATCCAATAATCTTCTGACTATTAGGTTTAGGAACCAAATCCCATGTTTGATTCTCTATCAATGCATCATACTCCTCTTGCATAGCATCTTCCCAATTCTTCTTCCCTTTGGCTTCTTCATATGTAGAAGGGTCTTCATCTGCTTTTACCAAATAAGCATAATCTTTAGTAGTCAAGAATGAAGTGTCATAGCTATACCTTGTAGGTTGCCATTTGTGCCTAGATGATCTCCTAACTTCTGCACTTCTTGAGGTCTCTGGTTCATCACATTCTGGATCAAACCTTGGCCTCTCTTCAACTTCAATCTGCACTTCATTACTCTCACTTTCATCAAGTAATTGAATCTTTGCTTTACCTTTCCTTTGTTCCACTACTTCTTCATCATCTGCATGTACATTATATTTACCTGCATACCAAGTACCTTGCTCATCAAATGTAACATCCTTGGATACAATAAATTGCTTTGTGGATGGA
>CM035426.1:103336706-103339206 GCA_020310875.1 Ceratopteris richardii
CAAATGGAAGCCATTCATTTTGTCTACTGAATTATCACTAGATCATTTTACTCCTAACTTAAATCAGTTGCTAGGACACATGCTAACCTTTAAGCAGGATGTCAAAGGTGAAAGTGATAAAAGTGCAGGTCAAGCAATGTATTCAAAGGATAAGAAGAAGAATAGCAAAGGGAAGCAACAAGCAAATGAAGATGAAGGTACAACTAGCAAAGCTAACTTCCTAAGAGGAAGAGGAGGTGGCAAAGGTAGAGGAAGAGGCAGAAGTAATAAAGATGGAGTCAACTCTTGCTGGATTTGTGGTAAGACAAATCACTTAGCTCATGATTGTTGGCATAATACTTAGAATAATGGTGGATATAATCAGAACTTTAATTCAAGAGGAAGAGGTGGCAGAAATCAAAGAGGTAATTTTAGAGCTAGAGGTAGTAGAGGCTATTTTGGAAGAAATGCAGGTAGAGGATTCCAAAGCCAACAATACAACAATACCTACTACAATTATGCTTCAGATGAGAAGGAGGATTCAACATTGATTATGAATGCAACTTGTGAAAGGAAAAGTGAAGACCAAAGAGTCTTCTACATTGACTCAAGGTGTAGCAGTCACCTGAGTGGCAACATAGCTTTGATGACAGATTTGGAGAATAAGGTAACTAATCATGTAGTTCAAACAGGTGACAATACAAAGCACAATGTGAAGTCAATTGGATCAGTGAAGGCCAAGGATGGAAGTACTCTTCTGAGTAAGGTTTTGTATGTTCCTACAATTCCAAAGAATCTGATAAGTGTAGGACAAATTGTTGAAAAAGGTTATGAAGTTAGGTTCACTAAAGGAGTTTTTGTGGAACACCCTAGCAATGGGTATAAACAAATTGTTTCAAGGAAGAAAGAAGGAAGATTGTTCACATTGAAGATTCAAGGTAACATTGGTCATGCCTTGTTCACCTATGGAGGACATAAGATCTCTGAGTTAGATCTTTGGCACAAAAGGCTTGGACATTTCAATGAAAGAGGTATTAAAGATATGGTTAACAATGGTTCAGTGCTTGGATTGCCTAATGTTGCAGGTCAACATATGACATACAGATGAAAGGCATGTCAATTAGGTAAGGCTCATAAGCAATCTTATTCCAAGCATGGTTTTATGTATTCAGAGAAGCTTGAGTTGCTACACACAGATGTGTGGGGACCATCAAAGGATTTCGGCATCAATGGTTCAAGGTATTATGTGATTTATGTTGATGATGCTACCAGATGGATTATTATCTATGTGATCAAGATAAGTTAGAGGTATTCAATACATTCAAACATTATCATGTGTATGCAGAGAGAATTACAGGTCAAAAATTGAAGAGACTAAGGTTAGATGGAGGGGGAGAGTATTTCTCTAATGAGTTCAGTGATTACTTGTGGAACGTAGGTATAAAAAGGGAAATTACTTGCAGGTACTCTCCTCAACAAAATGGTGTAGCAGAAAGGAGGAATAGAACTCTTGTTGAGTTTGCAAGATCCATGATGAAGGAGAAAAAATTCCCAAATTATTTGTGGGCTAAAGCTGTAAATACAGACACATATTTGGTCAATAGATTACCATGTAAAGCTTTGCAGGGTATGACACCATATGAGGCATGGTGGGGTAAGAGACCTACTCTAGATCATTGCAAAGTATTTGGATGTTTGGCATATGCATATGTGCCTTCTCAATTAAGGCACAAATTGGAACCTAAAGCTAAAAAGTATGTGTTCATTGGATATGGTGATAAGCAGATAGGATATAGGTTGTGGAGTCCATCCACAAAACAATTCCTTGTATCAAAGGATGTTACATTTGATGAGCAAGGTACTTGGTATGCAGGTACAATCAATATTTATGTAGGTGATGAAGAAGTTGTGAATCAAAAGAAAGGTAAATCAAAGGTTCAGATATTTGATGAAGAGGAGAACAATGAAGTACAGGTTGAAGTTGAAGAAGTGCCAAGGTTTGATCCAGAATGTGATGAATCAAAAACCTCAAGAAGTGGAGAACTCAGAAGGTCATCAAGACACAAATGGCAACCTACAAGGTATAGTTATGATACTTCTTTTTTAGCTAACAAAGATTATGCTTATATGATAAAGGCAGATGAAGACCCTTCTACATATGAAGAGGCAAAAGGTAAGGAAAATTGGGAGAAAGCTATGAAGGAAGAGTATGATGCATTGATGGAAAATCAGACATGGGATTTGGTTCCTAAACCAAATAATCAAAAGATCATTGGATGCAAATGGGTCTGTGAGACAAAGAGGTTTGCAGATGGAAGTGTTTCTAGGTATAAATCTTGACTTGTTGTGAAAGGTTTTGCTCAGACATATGGTATAGATTATGATGAGACTTATAGTCATGTGGCAAAGATGACAACCATCAAGACGCTCATAGCTATTGCTGCATGTAAAGGTTGGAAATTATGTCAATTATGTGAAGAATGCTTTTCTAAATGGTTACATTTCATATGATGTTTTCATG
>CM035426.1:103354206-103389206 GCA_020310875.1 Ceratopteris richardii
ATGATAATTAAACTCTGTAGCTGTGAAGTAGACAATGTGCTGAATCTATAGCACTTTAAATCACATCGAATGATCAATTGTGCACTGAGAACAAGCTCTAAGAATTTCACTGCTCTCAGATGATCATAATAGAAAAGTGAAGTAGAAGTATGATCAATGTATATGTATTAAATCACATAGTAATACAATGACATTGGCAATGTATAATTTCACAATGTGAGGGTGGTGAAGTGGCTATAGAATGAGCTTGGAGTATAAGAGTGTAATCCCAAATCTATGTAAAGTAGCTTGAGCCACATAACCTCTTGTGTTGCATTTGCTAAGCCTCTATATTCTGCTTTAGTTGATGACAATGCTACAGTTGGTTGTTTCTTTGATGACCATGATATTAGCTTTGATCTTGCAAAAGACAAGTATCCAGAAGTGCTCCTCCTATCATCCTTTGAGCTAGCCCAATCTACATCAGAATATAACTTGATATCCAAGTAAGATGTGAATGGATAAAATAGTCCTTCATTTATAGTACCCTTTAGATACTTCAAGATCCTCTTGGCAGCTTCCATGTGAGGTTTTCTTGGTGTATGCATAAATTATCTTAGTGTAATTACTACATAACATATGTCCACTCTTGTTAGGGTTGCATAATTGAGACTCCCAACAAGTCTTTGATAGCTTGTAATATCCGAGTCTTCAAGGAGTTCTCCCTCATGAGAGCTAAGTTTGTGGTTGAGTTCCATGGGTGTGCCTGCAATTTCAGTATTCTCCATCTTAAATTTGACTAACATATCATGAATGTGCTTCCTCTAAGTAATAAAGACTCTAGAATCTGAATATACAAGTTCTAATCCAAGAAAGTAAGTTAACAAACCAAGATCACTAATTTTAAATTCTTCCATCATTTGACTTCTAATTTGCTTGATGCCATTGGCATCATTCCTTGTAATGATAATGTCATCCACATAGACACATAAGTAAATAAATTCTGAGTTACTTTTCTTTATGAACAAAGAAGAATTTGCTTTGCTAGTAACAAAACCTTGATCCTGCAAATATGTGACAATCCTATGGTTCCAAGCTATAGGAGCTTGCTTTAAACCATAGAGTGCTTTCCTCAACTTGCATAGATAATATGGTTTGTCCTTCTCTTCATACCCTAGTGGTTGAGCCATGTAAACTTCTTTTGAGATCCATCCATTTAGGAACGGATTTTTAACATCTAACTAATACAAGTTCCAATTCTTTAAAGCAGCAACACTTACTAAAACCCTGATTGTTGGCATCTTATCCACAGGTGAGAAGGTCTCCTCATAATCCACTCCATGAGTTTGAGCAAACCCCTTTGCCACTAGCCTTGCTTTATATCTATTAATTGATCCATTTGAATTCTTTTTTACTTTATAAATCCACCTGGATCCTATTACCTTCATGTTTGGTTCCTTGGGAACCAAATCCCAAGTGTTGTTCTCCTTAAGTGCTTCAATTTCTTCCTGCATAGATTCTCTCCATTCTTCCTTCTTGTTAGCTTCATCAAATGAGGAATGCTCTTTTGACATACTGTAGCTCAGTGATGAGTAGCACCTCCTTTAATGTCAATCCGGGAAGACGTGAGGATGGTATGAAGACCTCGAGCGAGTGGCGGCACAAGTGCGTGAGTGAGAAGCACACAAGCATGCACACACATACACACACACGCGCACACACGGCAAGACAAAGAGAGAGAATCAATGGAGTTCTTTAGATTACTTTCAAAAGCTCTTACAAGTTCGTTTCAATTACAATCTAGCCTCAAGAATGAGCTCTCTAGCTCTTTTTATAGTTTTTGACTAGCTTTGGCCCTGTCCAGACCTAGTGTCCGGCCTAGTTAAAAATTAGGTTCCAGGGCTTATTTGAGGGCTCAAACGAAGTCTAAAAATTATGAAATTTGGTACGATGGTACTTCTAATACTCCTCAAGCTCGAGGACTCCTCGGCTTGCACAAAATGGAGTCTATTCTACCAAAAACGGGATTTACAATGTTTGTGTAGTGATTAAAATCACTTGAGTTGTACATAACCCATGGGGAAAAATGATCTGGCCTTGTTGCCGTATTGTGCATGATTCCTCTGTTGCTTTGTATGCCAACACTCCCCCCTTCCTAGCGTCTGTCGCCCCCGACAGACCTTTGTTCTCGCGGGTGGTCGATGTAATATTGGATGACATTGGTGGCCAGTTCATGTTCTCCTATCCTTAAGCCTCTTGCTAGATCGGCTTCCAATGCCTCCCAATTTATTGCACCGGGGGTCTCTGGTTGCGGGGTGGTGTAGTACTCTGAATACATTGCTTGTTCACAAGCAAACAGTTGAAGCAGATGTGTCGGCTTTGGTGCGAAAATCTCCGAGTGATACTCCCAGAAACCTGATCTGAACATTTCTTCGAAGGTCTGTTTGTAGCAGGCGGGGAGGTATTTGATGCGTGCATGCCAAGCGTAAGCCACACGGATACTGGGGGTGGTGCTCATGTCATACACCAAGTCGTAATTTCCATTGCTAAACCCCGGAAGACGTACCTGTGGTGCGGCTGCATTTCTAAAGGTCTTCAGCACTACTTGCATCATATCTAAGATTTTAAGCATCATTTGCGCTGCTACATCTTGCATGGGCTTCAAGCGCGGCATCCAGTGGCGAATGGTCCCCATCATATATGCTACCGATGGTGGTCCTTGTGGTGGCGCGATGTACGGGTAGTTCAGCCATTCCTTGCATTGCGCATTGTTCTGTACCTTGATATTAAATGCCTTCCACGACCTGCGGCGGGGGACTGGACCGTAGCATGGGTTGTACAGGAGGTGCAACGGCGCGTTGTTCCATGTGCGTAGCATTTCTGGATAGGTCTCTAAAAGTTTCTGCCGCCATGTTGGTTGACGAATCTTGCCTTTTCGCACCTCTGGAGGAAGGTCTTCGGGTTGAAATTGGGTCGCAAAAGTAGGAATCTGACCCGTGACTCTTTGTATTTCTGCATTATAATCAGCCAAGATAATAAAATACGGCCTGTATTGGAGTTCCGATGAGAGAATCAGGCGTCTCGATGACAAGTTCTTGAAGTAAGCTGATTGTAACACAGTCTCCTCGATGACCCTCATGGCCTGATTTTGCACTACGGTACGCTCTTCATGCGAAGTCCCTATTTCCTCCACTTGTCGTAACCATGGCGGCCGTGGTGCCTCGAACGTGTCCTGCGCTTCTTCTGTTTGTTGGCCTCCTGGGAATGGTTGCGGATCATATTCTTCATCAAACGTTTGTTCCACAGGAATTTGCACAACTTCTTCGTCCGTGGGAGCCTCCGGAGGGGAAGATGGTCTCTCATATTGCAGTAGACGTGTTTGCAATTCAGTTACCTGTTCTTGGAGATCTTTTATGGCCTCTGCGTTGAGAAGCGAAGCCGCAGAGGGGGTGGTTGGAGGGGCAGCTGTTGGTCCTTGTTGGTGTTCCTGCTTCAGTTGTCCTAGCTCCTCCGATAGCTTATCATGTGCTTCGAGCAGCATGGCATAATCTTCCAATATAATCTTGATATTATCGGGGGTCACTGCTTGAAACTTGGATGGGCTGATGGGTGCCCCCGGTGTGCTCTCAATAGCTGCCTCCAGGTTCTCTTGATTTTGTATTTGCAGACGTCTGTTCTCTTCCTGAGCAGCCGTAAGATGGCGTTTAAGTAGCGCCATATTTCGCTGAAGTTTTGAGTTGCGTTCCAGCTGTGTCCGTAGGTGACCTTCTACCACCTGCACTGCTTCCTGATCTACGTTCTGTAGCTGTACCTCCAATCTATTATGGGCTTCTTGGAGGGTTTGGAACTGTGTGTGGAGGCGAGCGTTCTCCTCTTCTAGTGCCGCAAGGCGGTGCTGTAGTGTCGCTGAGTGCTCTTGCAGGCGTTCGTTTTGTTGCTGGAGCTGAATGTAATCTGTTCTTAAATTTGATATACAAGCCAACATGGTGTCCAATGCATTTCCTATAGATGAGTGTGGGTTGTTTATCGTGGGAGATGCATGGGATGGGAATTGGGGAAGGGAGACAGTGAATGATGTGTCTACGGAAGTTGTGTGTGTGGGTGAAATTGGTGGAGGGGGAACGGGAAGAGGTGGAACCGTGGGTGGAGGTGCCGTGGGTGGTGAAATGTCCATACCTTCAGGAGTGGGTGTTAGTGTGGGGCCTGCCATATACATTGGTATGGTAGGTGGTGTGTGTGTGGAAGTGGTGAATAGATGTGAAGTGGGGTGGGGAGCTGGAAAGACAGGGAATGGTTGAGAGCCTGGTTGAAAAGCCCTAGCAAAGAGGTCATGGAGGGATTGTAGGAATGGAGAGAGGGATGTCGGGGGTTGAGGTCGTAAATTTGAGGAGGGCTGAAAGGGTTGCGTGGTAGCAGGGAAGCCCATGAATGTGGATCTAGGGTCAGGATGACCCGTGGCTGAGGGCGTTGGGGATGGTTGCCCTAGGGCAGGCTCTAAGAGGGGTTCAGCGGATTGTGTAGTGTTGGGGTTTGCTTCGAAGATTGGATTATCAGTGGTGGAGAATAGGGTGGCACTAGAGATGGGAGTACGGAAGATGAAGGTTGGGTCAGTGGGTCGAGTGGTCGATGGGATTTCCACTGTCTCTGTTCTAGGAGGTGATGGTGGGGGAGTAGGCGGTAGTGGTTCGGTGGACTCCTCATGGGTGGCGGGGTGCTGTTGACTAGCTGTTTGGGAGGTTGGTGTAGTAGTTGGCTCTTCTGCAACTGTAACGGGGATTTGGATATTTTTACCTGAGCGAGGTCGTGTCTGGAACCTTCGTGGGTCATATTGAACTGAAGGCCTCTGAATGGCAGTGCGCACAGCTTCTACAACTCCATATGTTTCTGCCATCAATAAGAGACCTTCCCTGTACTCTGAGTCAATTCCCGCTTCTTCCAACAACTGAGTCATAAGTACTCTGCTGCTCTGTTCAGTGAGTAACTGCTGCGATCGCACTCTTTCCATAATCTGATACAGCCTTCGGAGTTCTGCTGTATATGCTGGGGCTTCAGTGGTCTCTTCTTCATACGCTTCTTCTTCTTCCGGGTGTCCGTGTTGTTGACTTTGCTGAGCGTCACTCCAATGGACATGTCTACCGTCTGTAGACTTTCTTCTTCTTCGTGAGGATGTGCCCTGCTCCTCTGCCTCTGAATAAAACTCCACGTCAGAGAATTGTGTGCTTTGTAGGAATGCTTCGAAATCCTGGGGGTCCAGTCCTTCAGCTTCTCCAGTGGCAGCAAATTCGAATTCAGGTGTAACAGGAGGAGCCGATGGGGTAGGTTGTGTCGTAGTGTCAAATTCCGACCTGGGTATCCTAATGGTAAAGGGAGGTACAGTGCCCTCTCTTAGTGGTGATGCCTCAGGAGTAGTCAGGACTTCCCTTGTGTGGACACAAGGGATCGCGCCCCTCATGCGCTTGGACTGATGTGTGGACGTCTTGAGCCTTTTAAACATTTGTAATTGTGCCCAAGTTAAGGCACGTTCAATGGGGACATCATATGCTAGGCATCGGTAAATAATGCGTGTGATCGCACAGCATCCGTTCACCACTAATTTCCTAGAAGCCCGTTTGTTTGCTTCATACAACTGATCTATAATCCACATTGGTAGCTTAATAGGCAACGCACCTGCTTCCGCCAAGTAGAGAGCAAACCAGATCTTCTTGTGTGGTTGCGTGAATCGGTCTTGGCCGGGGAAGGCGAAATGTTGCATGCACATGCGGAGAGGGATGGACACATTTGGGGTGAGTGCTGCCATGTCTTTCAGCTTCACTAGTTTCCTGTCCTTCATGTTGGTGGGAACGAGAGCATCCTTTTCTGAGGGTACATGCGTGCCATGCATATTTAAAGCGTCGCTTACCAACTCCACAGTAAGTTCAAACCTCTTCAACTCGTTGTTGCCCAGCAATGAGGGAAGAACAAATGATCCGGGTTGGTCCTTATCTTCATTAGCTTGTAATGTGGAGACCAAATAGTAACATCGGAGGAGATCGGGTTTAGGTAGTGGGGCTTCAAAATATTCCGCCAACCCTGCTCGTTGCCATATGGTCTGGAGATCTTCGGTATTCTGTAAAGTCTCGAACTCTTTGGAGAAAAATTGGAATCTCACCCATGATCTGTCATACTCGCATTTAGACTCCCAGATATACTTGGCCTCTCCTAATGGACCGGGCATGCCATTGAACCAATGAGAATTGGCATGAACTCTTTCCGTGATTCCTGTAGGTGGATCTGGCACCGGGAGTTGCTGAAGGTGTTGCATCTCCACTGGTCGTTCAGTCGGGGGCACATCCACGGGTATACTATCCACATCAATTCCCGCAGTAAGTATCCCTACTTGTGAGCCCGAACCTGTCGCTTCTGCCATTTTACTGCTTGCCTTCTGATTTTGTGAGAATATAGAAGCATGTGTTAACATCGTAATGGACAAAATAAATCCGTTGTTGTCCCCGTTACACATTAACATGAGGTAGATGGTGAGTTAGTGGTTAGTAAGTGCACGAAGACAGTGAGTGTAGTTAATGTCTGTGTATTCCTAGGAGACGACTGCAGTTAGTAAGTGGGTATGAATTTACAACTTGGGGTCGGGGGGTTTATTACAGGCCCTAGGCTGCCAAATGCAGTGAATGGGCTTTGCCTTCGGTTTCGGAGAGGCTCTAGAGAGCTTTCTCGGTGTCGTGGTTTGAAAACGAGGCCTTTTTGGGACCCATTTACAATTAATTACATGCACGCTCTTGGTTCTGTGTGTGTTCATGAGCGTTGAGAACGAGTGAATACTGGCAGTATGCGTAGCTGCGTTATGCTGTTTAGGATGTGGCCTCAGCGTAGCTACTTGTGCCATCACGCAAGCCTTAGGCACCCAAATTTGTCTTGATTGTGGGCTCGCCTTCATCGACTTCTTGGGCACCCAAATATATTTCACGTTAGTAGAAGAATTTCCGAAAGACTTCTTATTAGCGTCGTGTTGTTGGTTACTAATAAGAGGCTTTGCTCGTGTGGTTGGCTTGAGTGCAACCGGGTGTTCGCCTTTCCGCACCCACACTTGTTTCACTTGCTGGGACATTTTGCTGCGCAGGTACTTTGGATCCTCGACATAGGTAGTACTCTGCTTCTTCGGCTTGTGATCCACCTTGGGTTGTTGCCTTCTTCTGGCCTTTGGAAAAGAAGGGAATTCCTTTGCATCCCGGACTCCTTTTTTGCGAATATCCTTCCTCTGCAACACATAGTTTTGGACAAGAACAGCATGGTCAACTTCATGTGCACCCCTGGAAGGACCAGGAGTCTGTGCCTTTCCTAGTTCCTTGAGTGCTCCATTGTCTAATTCTACTGTAACTCGACTATGATTGACCCATACCTGAAGAAGCCCACTTCTTAGGTTTAAGTTGACTGCTTGGTCATAGATCCAGTCTTGACCCAAGACAAGAGGTTCAGTGAGATCCTCATCTTGACACACTAGTGCTTTAACTGTCATTGCCTCATCATGAATGTAGAGGGGAAGTTCCACCTCGCCCATGCAAGGGGTTTCCACGCCTCCCAATCCTATGAGATATGCTTCTACAGGATTGACAGTTAACTGTAACTCTTGACAGTAAGACACTCTAACAGCACTAGCGGCTGCACCTGAGTCAATCAAGGCTTTTACAGTCCTTGCACTCTTTTCTTGTCCTATATCTAGGGTTACGAAAGGACGTCGATCAGTTATCCTAGGTGAGCTGGTTCCTGCGACTTCACACATTGCCATATGATGTCCTTGATCTGCATAGTCATTTGTCCTAGGCTGCTCTCTACCTTGCCTTCGTAATTTCATCCTTCTGATGCGTTCTAAAGCTTCAGCTTGAGCTTCTTCTCGAACTCGCTTTTCTTCCTCTTTGCGTTTCTTAGCAGTGTTGAGTCGACTGAGCATTTCCTCCGTGAGGGGTTCCTGATACAACTTGACTCTACATCCGCTAATATAGTTAGGGAGAACATTGCCCTCTAATGTGGCTAATTGTACTGCTCCACTCGTGGAGATCCTATTGATGATCATAGGTCCGTAGCCTCTCTTTTCTAGCTTCCTCGCGTGTTGTTTTAGTGTATAGACTAAGACTAGATTGTTGGTGCATGACAATCATCAATTGAAGGATTATGGAGAAATGAAGTCAAGGAGTCAAGAAGGAAACAAAGTCAGATGGTTGAAGGAAGGACATTTTCAGAAAACTCAAAGATATGTACACATATGTACATTAGCTGACTTATACCCTTGTTTAAGTCATACACTTGTATATATTCATCTATAAATATGTTTGAAAATGTCGGGCAAGTAGAGCAGAAGAGATTTGAGAATAGGAAGAGAGAAATTAGTGTCATTAGACACATGAAGAGTGAGTGAATTGTCCATCCTCACTTAGATGTAAATTTTCTGAGAAATCGAAAAATTTTGCGCCCGATATTTTGCTGTCTGCTCCCTCTGTGTTTAATCTTTTGCGAAATCCTTTTGCACGTATCTAAGTCCATAGCTAATCCATCTATGGATAGAATTTGAGAGGTTAATTGTAATCAGGCTGTGAGAATTTTGATTAGGAACATTCATATGTAAGAATGTTCTAACAGTCGAGAAATCTGGCGCACATTTCATCTTCAATGAAATGATCATTGCTCAGTCTACAGTGTAAAGTTTTACACAAATGAGGGCTTAAAATCTAAGTTGGAAGGTAAGCTATCTATGGCTAAAAGATCTTGATCAAACGGGATTTACTTTGGGAGAACCAGTGCTAAGAAGTTGCAGGTGTCAAAGTCGCCATTGCAGAGAAGCACTTTCAGACATAGGTAAAGTGTTTCACACATTTCTCAGTGTGTACTTAATCTTTTTGAGAGATTTAACTTGGCAAAGTTGCGCAACCTTAAGGCAAAGTGTTGTGCAAAGTTTTATAAAAAACTTTACAGGATTGATTAGTCAATGAGTGACTAATCTGCAGCAGACTTTTCTGAAGAAACTGAAATTTTCAGAATAATCAGTTTTCTGATAATTTGGTGAAGATTCTCTAAATTAGGTGGAGTCTAAAGTTGATCTTGATATAGAGGTGATCTAAATTCAAGGTTAACTTGTTCTTTTGGAGATTAACACTCTCCATCAGTGGTATCAGAGCAGGTTGTGTCAAAATTGAAGTGAAGAAGACTCCGACTATTGCAGAAATACAAAACTTTACATTTTGAAGGTGCAGAAGGGTAAAGGTTGAAGAAAGATTGAAGGAAGACATACAAAGAGCATCAAAAGGATCAGAAGGAGCAACATTCGAAGTAAAGGTACATTTATTATCTGTAAAGGTTAAAGATTTGAAGCTACAGGTGAAGTAAAGATGGGAGATAGTCTCCAAATTGAAAAGTTGGATAGAGAGAACTATCCTGCATGGTCTATGAGGATGGAAGCTCACCTTATGAGCAAAGATCTGATAGGATACATCACAGGAGATGAAGAAAAGCCAGAATTCAGAGATCCTAGTGTTCCAACTAGGGAGGAGCTTGCAGATTTGAAGAATTGGATGAAGAAGGATGCTCAAGCAAGAAGCATCATCTACATGGCAGTCAATGACTATTTGCTTCCTCACATTAGAGGACTTGAGAGTGCTTGTGACATTTGGAATGCTTTGGAAGAGCATTTCCAAAATACAACCAAATCAAGGAAGGCTTCACTATGGGCAGAATTTACTACCTTCAAGAAGAAGGCCTCACAATCAATCTCTGATTATGTGACAAAGATGAAGGACATTGCAGATTCTTTGGGTGCAGTTGATGAAGATATTGAAGAAGACAAATTGGTAAGACAAATACTCACAGGACTAAGAGGAGATGAGAAATGGAAGCCTTTCATTTTATCTACAGAACTTTCATTAGATCACTTTACTCCTGATTTGAATCAATTGTTAGGTCATATGCTAACTTTTGAGAATGATATCAAAGGAGATGTTGATAAGAGTGCAGGTCATGCAATGTATTCTAAAGACAAGAAGAAAGCCAACAAAGGGAAGCAACAATCAGGTGAAGAAGAAGGTACATCAAACCAAGCAAACTTCATAAGAGGAAGAGGAAATGGCAGAAGTAGAGGAAGAGGCAGAAACAACAAAGAGAATGCAAGAGCTTGTTGGATATGTGGTAAGACCAATCATCTATCTCATGATTGTTGGCACAATAATCAAAACAATGGTAATTATCAGAACTTTAATCAAAGAGCAAGAGGAGGTAGATTTCAGAGAGGAAATTTCAGAGGTAGAGGTGGTAGGAATTCTTTTGGAAGAGGTGGTGGAAGAAACTTCCAAAGTCAATCCTATAATAACACCTACTACAACTATGCATGAGATCAAAAGGAGGATTCGACTCTCATTATGAATACATGTGAAACCTCACATGAGGACATGAGAGTGTTCTATATTGATTCAGGATGTAGTAATCATTTAAGTGGAAATATTGCTTTGATGATTGACCTAGGTCATAATGCAATTAATCATACAGTGCAGACAGGTGATAATACAAAGCATAAGGTAAAGTCAATTGGTTCAGTCAAGGCTAAGGATGGGAGCACTCTTCTGAGTAAGGTACTTTATGTTCCCACAATTCCAAAGAATTTGATCAGTGTAGGTCAAATTGTGGAAAAAGGATATGAGCTAAGGTTCACAAATGATGGAGTTTATGTGGAAGACCCTAGTCAAGGGTATAAACAAGTTATTGCAGGAAAGAAAGAAGGAAGGCTTTTCACATTGAAGGTACAAGGAAATGTTGGACATGCTATGTTCACATATGGAGAGCAGAAGGTGTCAGAATTGGATCTTTGGCACAAAAGACTTGGACACTTTAATGAAAGAGGTATCAAAGAAATGATTAACAATGATTCAGTGCTTGGAATGCCTAACATTGCAGGTCAACACATGACATACAGATGTGAGGCATGTCAATTAGGTAAGGCTCATAAGCAATCCTATTCCAAGCATGGATTTATGTATTCAGAAAGACTTGAATTGGTGCATACAGATGTGTGGGGTCCTTCAAAGGACTTTAGTATAAATGGTTCAAGATATTATGTCATATATGTTGATGATGCTACCAGGTGGATCACAATTTATGTGATTAAAGAAAAGTCAGAAGTGTTTAATACATTTAAACACTATCATGCATATGCAGAAAGGATTACAGGTCAAAAATTGAAGAGACTAAGGTCAGATGGAGGGGGAGAGTATTTTTCAAATGAGTTCAATGATTATTTGTGGAATGCAGGTATAAAGAGAGAAGTTACTTGCAGGTACTCTCCTCAACAAAATGGGGTAGCAGAAAGAAGAAATAGGACTCTTGTTGAGTTTGCAAGGTCCATGATGAAAGAGAAGAATTGCCCAAATTATTTGTGGGCTGAGGCTGTTAATACAACTACATATTTGGTTAATAGATTGCCTTGTAAAGCTTTGTAGGGCATGACACCATATGAAGCTTGGTGGGGTAAGAAACCTACCTTAGATCATTGCAGAATATTTGGATGTTTGGCATATGCATATGTGCCATCTCAATTGAGGCATAAATTGGAGCCTAAGGCAGAGAAGTATGTATTCATTGGTTATGATGATAAGCAAATGGGATACAGGTTGTGGAGTCCATCCACAAAGCAATTTATTGTATCCAAGGATGTTACATTTGATGAGCAAGGTACTTGGTATGCAGGTAAATATAATGTACATGCAGATGATGAAGAAGTAGTGGAACAAAGAAAAGGTAAAGCAAAGATTCAATTACTTGATGAAAGTGAGAGTAATGAAGTGCAGATTGAAGTTGAAGAGAGGCCAAGGTTTGATCCAGAATGTGATGAACCAGAGACCTCAAGAAGTGCAGAAGTTAGGAGATCATCTAGGCACAAATGGCAACCTACAAGGTATAGCTATGACACTTCATTCTTGACTACTAAAGATTATGCTTATTTGGTAAAAGCAGATGAAGACCCTTCTACATATGAAGAAGCCAAAGGGAAGAAGAATTGGGAAGATGCTATGCAAGAGGAGTATGATGCATTGATAGAGAATCAAACATGGGATTTGGTTCCTAAAACTAATAGCCAGAAGATCATTGGATGTAAGTGGGTTTACAAGACTAAAAGATTTGCAGATGGAAGTGTGTCTAGATACAAAGCTAGACTTGTTGTGAAAGGGTATGCACAGACATATGGAGTGGACTATGATGAGACTTATAGTCCTGTAGCAAAGATGACAACCATCAGGACACTCATTGCAATTGCTGCTTGTAAAGGTTGGAAGTTGTCTCAATTAGATGTTAAAAATGCTTTCTTGAATGGTTACATTTCAGATGAAGTCTACATGGAGCAACCAGATGGATTCAAAGATCAAGTGAGTCCAAATTATGTGTGTAAGCTCAAGAGAGCTTTGTATGGGTTGAAGCAAGCCCCAAGGGCTTGGAATTATAGGCTTGTAAAATTCTTGAATGATCTTGGATTTCAAGCATCAAAGGCAGATAGTAGCTTGCTAGTCAAAGCAAGTGAAGATGGGTTTATTTATGTGTGTATTTATGTTGATGACATAATACTTACAGGAACAGATGATAAGGGGATACAAATGATCAAAAAGCAGATGGAGAAAGAGTTCAAAATCAGTGATTTGGGGAACTTATCATTCTTCTTGGGAATGGAGATCTCTTATACTCAACATGGAGTATATGTGACCCAAGAAAGGTATCTTAAAAATTTGCTAACCAAATTTAAAATGGAAGATTGCAAGGTTGCACCTACACCTTTGGAAGTGAACCATAAATTGTCTAGGTTTGGAGGAGAAGAGTTCAGAGATATGAAACTCTATCAAAGTTTGGTTGGTAGCTTGATTTATGCTACATTGACAAGGCCTGACTTGTCATATGCAGTTGGTGTGCTTTCACAATTCATGCATTGTCCTAGAAAGGAACATTGGATTGTAGGACAAAGAGTACTTAGGTACATCAAGGGTACACTCAAAGAAGGGTTATACTATGGGTTTACTTCAGATACAAGAATCAAGATATATAGTGATGCAGATTGGGCAGGTAATGTGGATGATAGAAGATCAACACATGGATACTTGTGCTATATAGGAGACAAATTGATTTCATGGTGTTCCAAGAAGCAACATACAGTTGCTTTGTCATCTACAGAGGCAGAATATAAAGGTATGGTGGAAGCTGCAAAAGAGGTAATATGGTTAAAGACACTTTTGAAAGTTTTTGATGTGATTCAGAGTACTCCTATTATTTGTGGAGACAATATGAGTTCATTATACTTGGCAGCTAATCCTGTATTTCATGCTAGAACTAAGCATATTGAAATACAGTATCATTTTCTGAGAGAGAAGGTCATTGAGAAAGAGATTGAAGTCATACACACTCCCACAAAAGATCAAGTTGCAGATATGATGACTAAAAGTCTAGATGGACCAAAACTACAAAGATTCAAGGATATGGCTGGAGTAAAGAAGATAGAAAAGAACCTCAATTAATGATTGAGGGGGAGCTGTTGGTGCATGACAATCATCAATTGAAGGATTATGGAGAAATGAAGTCAAGGAGTCAAGAAGGAAACAAAGTCAGATGGTTGAAGGAAGGACATTTTCAGAAAACTCAAAGATATGTACACATATGTACATTAGCTGACTTATACCCTTGTTTAAGTCATACACTTGTATATATTCATCTATAAATATGTTTGAAAATGTCGAGCAAGTAGAGCAGAAGAGATTTGAGAATAGGAAGAGAGAAATTAGTGTCATTAGACACATGAAGAGTGAGTGAATTGTCCATCCTCACTTAGATGTAAATTTTCTGAGAAATCGAAAAATTTTGCGCCCGATATTTTGCTGTCTGCTCCCTCTGTGTTTAATCTTTTGAGAAATCCTTTTGCACGTATCTAAGTCCATAGCTAATCCATCTATGGCTAGAATTTGAGAGGTTAATTGTAATCAGGCTGTGAGAATTTTGATTAGGAACATTCATATGTAAGAATGTTCTAACAGTCGAGAAATCTGGCGCACATTTCATCTTCAATGAAATGATCATTGCTCAGTCTACAGTGTAAAGTTTTACACAAATGAGGGCTTAAAATCTAAGTTGGAAGGTAAGCTATCTATGGCTAAAAGATCTTGATCAAATGGGATTTACTTTGGGAGAACCAGTGCTAAGAAGTTGCAGGTGTCAAAGTCGCCATTGCAGAGAAGCACTTTCAGACATAGGTAAAGTGTTTCACACATTTCTCAGTGTGTACTTAATCTTTTTGAGAGATTTAACTTGGCAAAGTTGCGCAACCTTAAGGCGAAGTGTTGTGCAAAGTTTTATAAAAAACTTTACAGGATTGATTAGTCAATGAGTGACTAATCTGCAGCAGACTTTTCTGAAGAAACTGAAATTTTCAGAATAATCAGTTTTCTGATAATTTGGTGAAGATTCTCTAAATTAGGTGGAGTCTAAAGTTGATCTTGATATAGAGGTGATCTAAATTCAAGGTTAACTTGTTCTTTTGGAGATTAACACTCTCCATCATAGATCTCCTGCTTTCAAGCCTTTATCCTTCACGTGGGCATCAAAGTATGCCTTCTGTCTCTTCTTGGCTGCATATATCCCTGCAGCGGCTCTCAGTCTTGTTTCTCCTAATCGTTCAAGGTCAAAGATCCTAGAGGAGAGCTCATGACCTGTCCATTCGTGCTCTTGTGCTACTCTCAATGTAGGGATCAGGAAGTCCAAGGGTAACACAGCGTTTTGACCGAATACCATCTGAAAGGGGGTGGCTTGGAGTACCGTTTTGTAGGCAACTCGGTATGCCCAAACAGCATGGTGTAGCTGTTTGTCCCAATCAGAGCGTTTAGTGTTCACTAATTTCCTCAGTACATTGCATAATATCTTATTAGTGCTCTCAGCTTGTCCATTAGCTTGAGGGTGATAAGGGGCAGACTTCTTGTGTATTACCAAGAATTCTTGGAGTAGATTTTCAATCACTTCGTTCAAGAAATGAGTGCCTCTATCGCTTACAAGCTCTATAGGTAGCCCGTATCTTGTGAATACATTCTCAAACAAGAATTTGGCAGTTGTTTGAGCATCGTTCTTGGTTGTAGCTTTTACCTCAACCCACTTGGTGAGATAATCTGTTGGCACAATGATGTATTCCGCATGAGAACCTTTGGCTGGGGGATTAATAGGACCTACGAAGTCTATTCCCCACAAGAGAATGCACGTCCACCCATCATAGGTTTCAGTGGCATCTCATCTTTGCGTATAGGATACTGAGTCCTTTGACAGACATCACACCGTTTCACATAGGTATGTGCATCCATGTGAAGTGTAGGCCACCAGAAGCCCGCAAATAGTATTGCCTTGATTACCCGATCTGGTCCAAAGTGTCCTCCTGCTACACCTTGGTGAGCAGTTTCCAAGATCTTAAGATATTCACTCTCATGGACACACAGTCTCAGGTAACCATCCTTACCGCGTTTGTATAGATTATCACCAATGAGTGAGTAATCCAAGGCTTCTTGTTCTAAACTCCTTTTCCTAGCCAGAGTCATGTCTGGAGGGAATGTGTTTGTCTTCAGGAATGATACTAGTGGTTCGCTCCAATCTGGCACAATGGATATTTGATAAAGAGTGGCATGTTCCACTGGTGGTTTAGTGCAATAGATTGGGCATTCCTTGCACAACTTTTGGACATCAGCTTCCATAGTTGGCCAATGCACTCCGAGCCTCCTTAGAGTCTGTAACGTTCGTTGCTTTGAATGGTGTTGCTCTAGTGCACCTACATGTGCTAATTGCAACCATTTAGCGTACTCATCCTCTTCTACGCAACAAGCCAAGATTCCTTGATCTGTGTGCTTGTACATGCTTCCTGCCATGATGTGGTACTTCTGGGCTTTTACAACCTCTCTATTCCGTGTGTTTACGACTGGATGATTAGGCCCGTAGGTCAATACTGGTACCAATGGCTTAGCCCACTGCGGTATAACTTCCAAATTAAACAAGTAAGCATCAGGAAGGTCATCTGACACTCCTTGTGGGGCTTCTCCCGATGTGAGCCTAGAGAGGTGATCAGCTCTCAAATGGGTCCTACCTTTCCTTACCACAACTTCAAAGTCATATTCCATGAGCAAGAGAAACCATCTTACTAATCTTCCCGTATTGCATGGCTTGTTTACAAGATACAACAATGCCTGATGATCAGTAAAAAATTTAAACTTATTTGCAAGCAAATAGTGTCTAAATTTCTTGACTGCATATACCATGCCTAATCCTTCGCGCTCTGTAGTGGTGTAATTTCGTTCAGCCGCATTCAACTGTCTACTGGCATAGGCAATTGGAAGATCCATATTACCTTCACCAGTGGGTTGTGCAAGCACACACCCAATGGCATAATTGGATGCATCCACATGAACATGGAATGGCTTATTCCAATCTGGTGTGGTCAAGATTGGTGCTGAACACAATCTTCGTTTAAGCTCTTGGAAGGAATTCTCACATTCATCAGTCCACTCAAAGTTAGTCAAGAGTCCGTACATGGGCTTTGCAATGACAGCATACATGTGTATAAATCGTCGATAATAACCACAATGCCCCATGAAAGCTTGTACTTCCTTGACACTCTTTGGCCTAGGTAGCTCTGCTATGGCTCTCACTTTTTCTTCGTCTGTAGATATGCCATTCTTTGACACTATGTGTCCTAGAATCTTGCCTTGCCTGACCATAAACACACACTTTTCTGGGTTCAGGCAGACTTGATATTCTCTACATTTGTCAAAGATTTGTCTGAGTTCAGGAATATGAGTTTGTCTAACATTGGAATGAGCACAAAGATCATCAACATAGACTTCTAAACTCTTCCTCAGGAACTCCTTAAACACATGGCACATCAGCCTCTGGAAGGTGGCTGGTGCATTGGTAAGCCCAAATGGCATTACTCTAAAAGCAAAAATGCCCCATTCTGTGGCAAAGGCTGTCTTATGCTGATCCTCTGGAGCTATGGCTACTTGATTGTAGCCCGAAAATCCATCGAGGAAGCTGTACACTTCCTTGCCTGCCACTCTTTCTAAGAGATGCTCTGTGATGGGAAGCGGATAGTTATCTCGAATTGTGGCGGCATTAACCTTTTTCAAGTTAATGCACACACGCAGCTTGCCATTCTTCTTGGGCACCACTACGATGGGGGATACCCATTCAGCTTATCCAGCTTCAACCAGTCTATCTATCTCTTCTTTGATCTTAGCAGCGTAATTATCGTTATATGTATAAGGCTTTTGCTTAGAGGGTTTGGCGTCTGAAGTCATGGGGATGGTGTGCGAGCATATGTCCGGGTCAACCCCTTTCAAATCCTTGTAACTCCAAGCGAATACATCTCTGTATTCTCTTAGCAAGGCAATCAATTCGTGCTCTTCTTCTTCTGTCAGGTCATGGCCTATATACGTGCATCTCTCCTCTCCTTCTTCTATAGCCACTACTATTTTCTTGGTGGTTTCTTTGTTATCATAGGCCTCTCCTGATTGTGCCTCCCGTTTAGGCATTCTTATCATGACTCTCCTGTCATCTATCTCATACTTCTTAAAATTTTCGGGGACCTCAAACAAAGATTCTTCCTCTTCTGGTGAGGCTTCTCTCTTCTTTCGTTTCTTTCCTTCTTCCTTAGGGGTCATATGCGTTGCTAATCTTACATCATTTGTCAGCTCTCCATGCCTCTGGGTTTGAAATTCTACCTCATGGAAGTATTCTTCATCTGATGCAAATGGTGGGTCCATAATGATTGACTCTAGATCGGAGTCACTTGCATCCTCAAATGCATCAGGGCTAGGTTCGCATTCTTCTAGAACTGCCTCTCCCATGATTGGCTCTATGGAGAAAACTGAAATATCATAGCCATCCTCATCACAGTGAGGTGTCCATTGTTCTTCGTTGATGGCTACGTCCATTGTTGCTAAGATTTCTACCCAACCGTGAGGTTCAAATTCTTCGTCTGGAAAAACTACAGGTGCATAGGCTGGGTCTTGGATTGATCTATGGGTTTCTTTCGCACCTACCTCTCTGGCTTTCTCTCTCTTCTCTTCTTCTACTGCTACCTTGCACATCCATAAGTGGGTGTCTTCATGCATCCATGAGGATCCAGACCCTATGGAATGCACCGATTCTGTGTCATCTTTGGCTCTATGGATGGGATTCCATTGGATAGGAGGGACATCTCTGTGAGAAAAATCTTTGAGATTGACTTTTGTTGTAACACCCAAGTGTTGAAGATACAAAGAATTGGTTCCCCAATCCTGTACCACTTGCAACTGTCGCATGAATGGTCTTCCCAAAATCATCTCATAGGCATGATTTTTGCTAAAGTCACATATAGCAAAGCTATGCTCAAACTCAACACCACAAGTGGTGAGAGTTATTCCTTCTAGCAATCCTAAGGGTTTCTCAATATGACCATCGGCCATCTGCAATTTCATCCTCGTTGGTCTGAGCGCTGGCTTGCCCCAACGTTTCCATAAGGAGGTGGTGGCAATTGCAACTCCTGCACCTGAGTCCAAAATTGCCTTGGTGGTGTATTCCTGGTAGGTGATGGGAAGATAGGTGTTCCCTTCTTCACCTTCACACATATCTCCTATCTTATCCAAGGGAATTTCTGGCACTGTCCTATGGGATCCTACCTGGGAACAAGATTTTGCTATCTCTGGTACTTGTTTGGCTACATGTTTCCACAATTCAGGTCTAACCTTGAGTAGCTCTTCTAACTTGAGATTACACTGCACGTTAGTGTTCTTCACTACCTCTGTATTCCTAGGTATGACTGAGTCGTCGTTCCTTACCATGACTGTGGGTGCTCTCATACATGTGGACTTTGCTTCCCATGGACCTGTGAAGTGGGGTAGCTCCTGTATGGAATTAGACTCAAAGTCCAATCTCTCATGAGACTGAGTACTCTCCTGTTCCCCGTAAATGGATGGGATGTCTTGTGGGAATTGGTCGTGTGCATCATCCACAAGTTCAAAGGGAGGGGCGACTTCACTTTCGTTATCCCATTTGTCTTCTTGAATCTCTCGTAGGAAGTCTGGTGCAAACCGATTCATAGAAGAAGAAGTGTCTGGCTCAGTAGAATTAGGCGCATAAGCAACCTGGGAAGGAGGGCTTATTCTTCCGTTGGCTCTCTCCTTGCTCTCATGAATGGCTGGAGCACAAGCTTCTTGGGGAGGATTGCTTATTCTATTACTCTTCCGAGCAGGCTCATACACTCCCTGAGAAGGAATGTAGGCAGACTGTGGAGGTACTTGAGCTTCCGAGGGAGGCTCATCTGCCTTTTGGGGGGAAAGATGAGCTTCTTGAGGAGGCACATGGGCTTCCTGAAGAGGCTGGCTTATCCGTTCTCTTGCCCTTTCCCTTCTTTGAGGGGTAGGTTCCTTTTCTGACTGTGCAATGAGCCTCTCTATTCCTTCTAAGGAGGGAAAACTGTCTGGTTTAGTGGAATTGGCCACATAAACTTCCGATTGGGAATGATTCATGTTTTTGCTTGCTTTTTCTTTGTCTTGATTTTTTTCGTCCTTGGCAGATCTTGCAATTATTCTCTCTAATTTCTCTAGGAATCCATCCAAGTGTAATTGCGTTTTGGCTGAGCCCGAGTAATTGAAAAGGTGACTGGCTTCAAACATAGTCTGAGCCAGTGCGACCATTTTCGCGCACAGTTTGGTTCTTTCTATCTCTAGGTCAGCTCTAGGATAGCACTTGTCATGATCCGTGACGTTTGGCCCTTCTTGGATTCTGGCCTGATATGCCTTAAGCATCATGTCTATGTCTTCGAGAGTGGGATCAGCTAATACTGATCCTGTTTGGGGTGGTGGGTGGGTTACGTGGGGTGTCTTAGAGGGTGGAGGGATGGAGAATGACGGGGCTGGTAGCGGTGGGAATGTGTGAGAGTGCGGTTGATGTTGGAGCAAACCAATCACAAATTGGTGATTATACAGATCTTGGAGAATGCTTATGGTCAGAATGAAGCAAAGGAAGATATTTGCAAGATGAAGAAGAAGTCAGAATGTTGTCTTGTACACATATGTACATTAGCATAGTCATAGATGACTTAGATTTTTTGATCAGTAAGAATTATGTACAAATTATCTATAAATACCTTGAGAAAAAGTCGGGGCATAGGATGGAGAGCACATGAGAGCATTTGTAGAAGTCAAGTTTGAGAAAATTAGGAGTCAAGAGATAGAGAAAAGTTATGTGTGTTAGCTCTCATCACTCAGTTGTAATTTTCTGAGTTAATGAAGAAAAATTGCGCCCGATCTTTTCGTGTCTGCTCCTTCTGTGCTTGATCATTTGTGAAATCCTTTTGAGGATATCTAAGTTGTTAGTTGATGAGCCTGTGACCTGAATTTCAGAGTCCAATTGTGAACAGGCTAGGAGAATTGTGAGTAGGAACATTCATATGTGTTGAATGTTTACAGTTCTCTGAAACAGGCGCAAAATTCGTGTTTAATGTTTTGGTTAGTGCTCACTCCATAGTTTAAAGTTTTGTGCAAGCAAGCACTTAATCTTTAAGTTGGAAGGTGATCTACTCGTGGCTAAAAGCATTTGGCAAAACGGGTTAGATACTGTGAGAATCAAAGTTAAGAAGTTAGGGGTGTCTGAATCGACTTCTCAGAAGTACAGTTTCTGACATAGGTAACTTGAGAAGTTGATTTCTCAAGCTACACTTAATCTTTTGGAGTAATTCAACTTGGAATAGTTGCGCAAACTCTAAGAGATGATTCGTACAAAGTTTCATGAAAAACTTTACACATTTGATAAGTCAATGTAAGGAAATAGTGCAGCAGACTTTCCTGTGTATCATCTTCTTCACAGATTTGTTCATCTTTTGATAATTAGAAGTTGATCCTCTAAATGTGTAAAAGGTTTTGACTTATTCTTGGTATAGAGGTGCTCTAATCACAAGAATAAGTTGTTCTTTTGGAGATTAACATTCTCCATCAGTGGTATCAGAGCAGGAGACATCAATTTGAAGAAAAGGAGGATCCCGACTGCTGCAGATTTAAGAGATTCAACATTTGAAGGATCAAGAAGTGAAAGCTTGGAGTCAAAGCTCGAGGAGAAGACAAATTGACATCAAGAAAGGCAAAAGGAGTTCAATTCGAAGTAAAGGTACATACATTGTTTGTAAAGCTTGAAGTTTCAATACACAGGTGGATACAAGATGGGAGAAAGCTTGCAGATTGATAAGCTAGATAGGGAGAACTATCCAGCATGGTCCATGAGGATGGAAGCACACCTCATGAGCAAAGATCTTATATCATTCATTACAGGAGATGAAGAAAAACCAGAATTTGCAGATCCAAGTATTCCTACTAGGGAAGAACTTGCAATGTTGAAGACTTGGATGAGAAAGGATGCTCAAGCAAGGAGTATCATCTACATGGCTGTAAATGATTATCTTCTACCTCACATCAGAGGTTTAGAAAGTGCTACAGATGTTTGGAATGCCTTGGAAGAGCATTTCCAAAATACAACTAAGTCAAGGAAGTCCTCACTATGGGCTGAGTTCACAACTTTCAAGAAGAAGAGCTCACAATCAATTTCAGATTATGTGGCAAGAATGAAAGATATTGCAGATAGCTTGGGAGCAGTGGATGAAGATATTGAAGAGGAAAAGTTGGTAAGACAAATACTTACAGGTCTAAGAGGTGATGAGAAGTGGAAGCCTTTTATATTGTCCATAGAATTGTCACTTGATCACTTTACTCCTGACCTTAATCAATTGCTAGGACACATGCTAACCTTTGAGCAGGATCTTAAAGGAGACAATGATAGAAGTACAAGTCAAGCTATGTACTCCAAAGACAAGAAAAAGAATGGCAAGGGAAAGCAATCAAATGATGATGAAGGGAGTTCAAATCAAGCCAACTTCACAAAAGGGAAGACAAATTTCAGAGGTAAAGGAAGAGGAGGTAAGAACAAAGATAATGCTAAAGCTTGTTGGATTTGTGGCAGAACAAATCATTTGGCAAATGATTGTTGGTATAATAATCAAAGTGGAGGATACAACAATCAGAATTATAGTCAAAGAGGTAGAGGAGGCAGAAACCAAAGAGGCAACTTCAGAGGAAGAGGTGGTAGGATATCATATGGAAGAGGAGGTGGAAGAAACTTCCAATCTCAGTCCTACAATAATAATTACTACAATTATGCATCAGATCAGAAGGATGATATGACTCTTATCTTGAATGCAACTCATGAATCAATGGGAGAAGATCAAAGAGTGTTCTATATTGACTCAGGGTGCAGCAACCATCTGAGTGGGAACCTATCCTTGATGACTGATATGGAAGCAAGGGTGAATGGACATACAGTTCAAACAGGTGACAATACCAAACATAAAGTGGAGAGCATTGGATCAGTGAAGACAAAGAGTGGAAGTACACTTCTGAGCAAGGTACTTTATGTCCCTACTATTCCTAAAAATTTGATAAGTGTAGGGCAAATTGTGGAGAAAGGATATGAGGTAAGATTTACAAATGATGGTGTCTATGTACAAGATCCAAATCAGGGATATAGAACCATAATTGCAGGTAAAAAGGAAGGAAGATTATTTACTCTCAAGGTCCAAGGTAATGTGGGACATGCACTATTTACCTATGGAGGTCAAAAGGTATCTGAAATAGACCTATGGCATAAGAGGCTAGGTCATTTCAATGAGAGAGCTATAAAGGAGATGTCAAAGAATCAGGTGGTGCTTGGATTGCCAAACATTGAAGGGCAACATATGGTGTACAAGTGTGAAGCTTGTCAACTAGGTAAAGCACATAAGAGTTCTTATAACAAATCAGGGTACAAGTATTCAAACATGCTTGAATTGGTTCATACAGATGTATGGGGACCCTCAAGGGACTATAGTATAAATGGATCCAGATATTATGTGTTGTTTGTTGATGATGCAACCAGGTGGATTACCTTGTATGTAATCAAGGACAAATCAGAAGTTTTCAAGACATTCAAACATTTCCATGCTTATGCAGAAAGGATCACAGGACAAAAACTAAAGAGGTTAAGATCAGATGGAGGGGGAGAGTATTTCTCAAAAGAGTTTGATGATTATTTGTGGAATGCAGGTATCAAAAGAGAAGTAACTTGCAGGTACTCCCCTCAACAAAATGGGGTAGCAGAAAGGAGGAATAGGACTCTTGTGGAGTTTGCAAGAGCCATGATGAAGGAAAAGAATTGTCCAAATTACTTATGGGCAGAGGCCATTAACACTGCAACATATCTTGTGAATAGGTTGCCTTGCAAAGCTTTGGATGGAGGAACCCCTTATGAAGCATGGTGGGGTAAGAAGCCTAGTCTTGATCATTGTAAAGTATTTGGATGTATTGCATATGCTTATGTTCCTTCACAATTAAGACATAAGCTAGAACCAAAAGCAGAGAAGTATGTGTTTATTGGATATGATGATAGACAGATGGGTTACAGGTTGTGGAGTCCATCCACAAAGCAATTTCTTGTTACTAAAGATGTAACATTTGATGAGCAAAACACATGGTATACAGGATCACCAAATGAGTATGCAGGTGTTGAAGAAATTCAAAGGAAAGGAAAGGCAAAGGTAAAAGTTTGTGAAGAAATTGTTGATGAAGTTGACTCTAGATGTAGAGTGCAGGATCATGTAGAAGAAGGGCCAAGATTTGATCCAGAATCAAATGAGGCTGAAACATCAAGAAGTGCAGAAATCAGAAGGTCTACAAGGGAAAGGAAAGAGCCTATAAGGTATAGCTATGATACATCTTTCCTAACAACAAGAGATTATGCTTACATTGTGAAAACAGAAGAAGACCCAACTACTTTTGAAGAAGCCAAAGGTAAACAGAATTGGGAGAAGGCAATGCAAGAAGAGTATGATGCTCTACTTGAAAATGAAACTTGGGAGTTAGTACCAAGACCAAAGAATCAGAAAGTCATTGGATGCAAGTGGGTATACAAAACAAAGAGGTTTGCAGATGGTAAGGTGTCTAGATATAAGGCTAGACTTGTGGTTAAAGGTTATGCCCAAACTTATGGGGTAGATTATGATGAAACCTTTAGTCCTGTTGCTAAGATGTCTACAATTAGGACATTGATTGCTATTGCTGCTTGCAAAGGATGGAAATTATCACAATTGGATGTGAAGAATGCATTTCTTAATGGTTACATTGCAGATGAAGTATATATGGAGCAACCAGAAGGTTTCATGGAGTCAATTGGATCAGATTATGTGTGTAAGCTCAAGAGAGCTTTATATGGGTTGAAGCAAGCCCCAAGAGCTTGGAATTACAGATTGGTCAAGTTCTTGAATGAATGTGGATTTCAAGCATCAAAGGCAGATAGTAGCTTGCTAGTGAAGGCAAGTGAAAATGGATATATTTACATGTGCATTTATGTTGATGATATTATTGTTACAGGAACAGATGCTCAAGGAATCAATGAACTCAAGAAGCAAATAGAGAAGGAGTTTAAGATAAGTGACTTGGGAAACTTATCTTATTTTCTAGGAATGCAGATTGTGTATACTCAACATGGAGTATATGTTTCACAAGAGAGATACTTGAAGAATCTTCTAGTCAAGTTTAACATGGAAGATTGCAAGACCTCAACCACTCCATTGGAGGTAAATCATAAATTAAGCAGGTATGGAGGTGAAGAGTTCAATGACATGAAGAAATATCAGAGTTTGGTAGGTAGTTTGATCTATGCTACCTTGACAAGGCCAGACCTATCATATGCAGTAGGTGTGTTGTCACAATTCATGCATTGTCCAAAGAAGACTCATTGGATTGCAGCCCAAAGGGTACTCAGATATATCAAGGGAACCCTAAGTGAAGGTTTGTACTATGGTTTCACTTCTGACACAAGAATCAAAGTGTTTAGTGATGCAGATTGGGCAGGTGACTCAGATGATAGAAGGTCTACTCATGGATATCTATGTTATGTTGGAGACAAGTTAGTGTCTTGGTGTTCAAAGAAGCAACACACAGTTGCTTTATCATCCACAGAGGCTGAGTATAAGGGAATGGTAGAAGCTGCAAAAGAAGTCATATGGTTGAAGACCTTGATGAAAAGTTTTGAGATTGATCATAGTACTCCAATAATTTTTGGAGACAATATGAGTTCTTTATATTTGGCAGCTAACCCTGTTTTTCATGCCAGGACTAAGCATATAGAGATACAGTATCATTTCTTGAGGGAAAAGGTACTTGATAAAGAGATTGAAGTGATGTACACTCCAACAAAAGAACAAGTGGCAGATATGATGACAAAAAGCTTGGATGGACCTAAGCTACAGAGATTCAAGGAGATGGCAGGAGTGAAGAAAAATGGAATAATCACAATTAGTGATTGAGGGGGAGCTGTTGGAGCAAACCAATCACAAATCGGTGATTATACAGATCTTGGAGAATGCTTATGGTCAGAATGAAGCAAAGGAAGATATTTGCAAGATGAAGAAGAAGTCAGAATGTTGTCTTGTACACATATGTACATTAGCATAGTCATAGATGACTTAGATTTTTTGATCAGTAAGAATTATGTACAAATTATCTATAAATACCTTGAGAAAAAGTCGGGGCATAGGATGGAGAGCACATGAGAGCATTTGTAGAAGTCAAGTTTGAGAAAATTAGGAGTCAAGAGATAGAGAAAAGTTATGTGTGTTAGCTCTCATCACTCAGTTGTAATTTTCTGAGTTAATGAAGAAAAATTGCGCCCGATCTTTTCGTGTCTGCTCCTTCTGTGCTTGATCATTTGTGAAATCCTTTTGAGGATATCTAAGTTGTTAGTTGATGAGCCTGTGACCTGAATTTCAGAGTCCAATTGTGAACAGGCTAGGAGAATTGTGAGTAGGAACATTCATATGTGTTGAATGTTTACAGTTCTCTGAAACAGGCGCAAAATTCGTGTTTAATGTTTTGGTTAGTGCTCACTCCATAGTTTAAAGTTTTGTGCAAGCAAGCACTTAATCTTTAAGTTGGAAGGTGATCTACTCGTGGCTAAAAGCATTTGGCAAAACGGGTTAGATACTGTGAGAATCAAAGTTAAGAAGTTAGGGGTGTCTGAATCGACTTCTCAGAAGTACAGTTTCTGACATAGGTAACTTGAGAAGTTGATTTCTCAAGCTACACTTAATCTTTTGGAGTAATTCAACTTGGAATAGTTGCGCAAACTCTAAGAGATGATTCGTACAAAGTTTCATGAAAAACTTTACACATTTGATAAGTCAATGTAAGGAAATAGTGCAGCAGACTTTCCTGTGTATCATCTTCTTCACAGATTTGTTCATCTTTTGATAATTAGAAGTTGATCCTCTAAATGTGTAAAAGGTTTTGACTTATTCTTGGTATAGAGGTGCTCTAATCACAAGAATAAGTTGTTCTTTTGGAGATTAACATTCTCCATCAGTTGAGATGTGATCTCTATGATTTTAGCCTTGGTTTCTCGTAGACTTTCCTCAAGTTCACTCATCTTCTTTGCCCATTGCCTTTTCATGCGTTCGCGGCTATCTCTCCAAGCTCTTGTTCTCTTTTTATTTTGGCTCTCAGTATCGCTAGCATCTGGGCTCTTTTCCTGGCCTACCCCTTGGTTTTGCTGCAATGCCTGAGCCCTAGTGACTACCTGTACTGGTGCAGTGGAAGTGACACTTCCTGAGGAGTCTACCACTAACCCAACAACGTTGATAGGGGTGATTTTTGGCATGCTATTGGGGTTCTTTGGGCAATCTCGTAAGAGATGCTCTTTTCCGTAGTCTTGGCAAAAGCCTTGGATAGTCACGGACTGAGGTTGTGTGGGCGGAGGCAAGGGACAATCACGAATGAAGTGATCCCCTTGACATCGGTAGCATGGTCCTCTAGGAATTGGTGGTCGTACCTGCCTAGGTTGAGGCCTAGGGTTGGGGTTTGCATACATGACGTTTGTGTAATCTGACTCCCAACTAGGTTCGTTTGTCTCTTCGCTATAATAGGACTCACCATGCTCAGGAGACTGCATGTAGTAGGCCTGGGGGCTATCAACATGTGTAGAATCAAAGCTATGGTCACTCGGGTCACTTTCAGAAAGCAAGGATGTTACAGGGACTATAGCTCTATTCAGGTTCTCTTCTGCAGCAGTATACTTTACCGGAATCACATTAGCTGGGGCTGGGGGTTGTTGTGCTAGCACAGGCTGAGGCCTTTGTTGGTTTTGATATTGAGGTTGGAAATTTTGTTGAGGCCTGCCATATAGTTGTGGAGGGTACTGGTTCTGGTATCTGCCTTGTTGGTAGGGCTGAGGGTAGGGTTGCCTAACCGCCTGCTTGTTGTATTGGCAATCTTGTGCGGTGTGGTTGGTGTATCTCCGTTCTATGGTGCAGTACTGGCTACTAGGGTTTACTTGGGGTTGAGCCATAATAGGGTAGACATTCGCCATATGGTCACCACCGCATGTATAGCATCTTTTCATAGGAGCAAACCTTGGGATTTGTTTGCTAGTTACACCTAATTTCTGAGCTACTTTTTCGGCAAGTTCCTCAATTGATGTGGCTTGTGTGGAAGATTGACTAGATGCACTATCTGAATCTTTGTAAATTTTGGACAGCTCTAGCTCTTCTCCTAGGTTATCTTCAATGTCAATGCACATACGTACACACTCTTCTATAGTCCTAGGGTCTTTCAGATACACGTAGGATCTCAATTTTGGACTCAGCAATCCGTCAAGGAATAAGGCTACTTGTTTAGCAGATGTGGGTAGCTCCGAAATAGGGCACCTTTCAAGATATTGTCTAAATCTTCTTCCTGCAAGTCTCACAGTCTCTTGAGGGGTTTGCTTGAAGCTGTGAATCAGTGAGGAGGTGTTGTGTCTTATGCCACTCTTGGAGAACTCAATAATAAATGCTTCTGGGAGTTGGTCTATGCTCCTGAACTGGCGCTCATCCAATGGCTGAAACCATGTAAGTGCCGTATTCCTCAGGGTTAGACCGAAGGCATTGTACTGCGTGAATAGATCCTCAACTTGTTCAGCTCTCAAGACTTGCTTGAACTCCGCCACATGATCATAGGGATCTCCTGTGCCGTCAAAGTAATTCTTCATGGACTTAACTAGCTGGGTGGGTCTCAAAGTTCTTGTGTGCTCTATAGGCCTCGGCAGAGGGAATCCATCTACATTTCTTTGGTTCCTATGGGCTCTAAGCATCTCAGGTTCTACCCTATTCGTCTCCGTTCTCGTTCTTTCTCTGCCCACTGAATTGGCAAAACTTACTTCTGGCCTATCTCTACTTCTGTCTCTTTGCGTACCATGAGCTTGGGAAGTTCCAGCCCCAGGGTGACCATAGGATACATTTGATCTTGGTTGAGGGAAAATAAATTCACCCTTCCACGTGTAAGCATGCCTATCATTTTCTGTCACCACAAAGATCCGTTCTGAAGCATGATCTAAATAGGTCACTCTTCCTAGGCTATCCGGATCCTTAAACTCATAGATCATGATTGTTCCTATATCCGTTGGGTGATCCAGTTTATACCTCCAAAAGGCTTCGTCCGTTTCTCGATTGAGAAGCAAATCTATGCACTTGTTATCTTGGGGGACCCACTCAGGCGTGATAATCCTAGTGAGAACTGATTTACCTCGAGGGGTTCTAGGTTCCACTCCCATGTTTCCTTGTTCCAAGTCACCTAAGTCCGCTTCTGAAATTACATTTCCAAATTCATCTGTCCTATCTGGATGACTGGTGACCACGTATATGGTTCCTTCCTTGTCCAGGTATGCACCGTTTTCAAACTTGACAGCTGGGTGCTCTAGTCCTATGGATTGGTCAGGGTTTTTAATCTGGACCACGGATCTTCCTAGGCCGTCCTCATAGATGCTAGCACCTAATCGGTTGGTCCTAAGGTATTCCAACTGTGTTTTGTAAGGGCCTTCTACCATGTACAAGTAAGGCACACTTGAACTTCCAGTAGGTCTGTCCATGCCTTGAGACATCTCTGATTCACTGGTATCAGAGCTAGGGTAATGAGAGTGGTGACTCAACTGTTGAGCCCAAGACCTTGCAGTGTGATTGACACTAGCCTCTGAAGACCTAAGGCTTTGTCTCTCTCTTACTAGGTGTCGTCCTGATCTAAGGTTCATATGCCTATCTAAGTAGCCCAATTCTTTGGCCAGAGTACAACCTCGTTGCCGATCAATTGGTACCAGTCACTTGATTCTTTTTAGTTATTCCTCGTGTGTAAAGTCTTGTCTGCTATTACGTCGTCAGGAATACTTGAATGTTCTTCGTACTTTCAGGTTGATCGTTCCACGTTAGGTTCTTTCCTTTATGTTGTCGACAGTACAGAGATTAAGTTTTTAGCTTGAACTTGAGTTTTTAGGTAGTCTTCAACTTGATAGTGGCCTATCGTCGCCCTGACTTACTCCTACTTCTAATCGTTCTTAGCCTAAGCTAGGAATTGACGAAGAGGAGTTGAGAATATTCCGACCTTTCTTGCCGAACCTTGCTCTTTAGTGCTCGAGAAGTTGATTCTCAAGCGTGCGCAACACCCTTGCTTGGATACTCTCAATTGCTTCTCAATAGGCCTGCATAAATCTCAAGATTAGCTCCAAGTAGACCTTTCAATTGACAGACAATTTATTTCAGACACTTTTTTAATGACCCTTGTTCCCCCTTTTGTATTGCTAGAAATTTCCTCTAGAGCTCCCTTGGTGTTTCTACCCTTCTGTGTGTCACTTCCAATTATCCTATCTGAATTTCAACGCGTTATTCTTATAAAAAACAGTTGAGGGTGTATAGTATACGTCACGAGCTTTCTGACAAGCCCTAGAGCTCAGAAAATGGATTTCGTATGCAAAAGTTATGACCGTTCAGGGTTTAGGGGTTTACTAGACAGACAGAACCTTTCGGGGGTTTTAATGCATTTTCTAAGGCCTTCGGAAGTATATGAGTACATGAAAGTGCAAATATGCCCAAAATTTAGCCTAAATTTCCAAAAATTCACTCTTTAATTTTTTGCCGAAAATGCCTGTCTATCGCGATAGACGGTGTCTGTCGCGATAGACACAATCTATCGTGGGGGCTGTCTGTCGCGATAGACGGTGTCTGTCGCGATAGACAGTGTCTATCGTGGATTTCTGTCTGTCGCGATAGACGGTGTCTGTCGCGATAGACGCTATCTGTCGTGAAATTCTGTCTGTCGCGATAGACGGTGTCTGTCGCGATAGACGCTATCTGTCGTGAAATTCTGTCTGTCGCGATAGACGGTGTCTGTCGCGATAGACAGTGTCTGTCGCGGATTTCTGTCTGTCGCGATAGACGGTGTCTGTCGCGATAGACGCTATCTGTCGTGAAATTCTGTCTGTCGCGATAGACGGTGTCTGTCGCGATAGACGGTGTCTGTCGCGATAGACGGTATCTGTCGTGAAATTCTGTCTGTCGCGATAGACGGTGTCTGTCGCGATAGACGGTATCTGTCGTGAAATTCTGTCTGTCGCGATAGACGGTGTCTGTCGCGATAGACGGTATCTGTCGCGGATTTCTGTCTGTCGCGATAGACGGTGTCTGTCGCGATAGACGGTGTCTGTCGCGATAGACTGAAAAAACGTAAATTTTTGAAAAACTTCTAGTGATCTAGAGTGCCCTCAAGGTGTAGGTTACAGTGCTAATCATGCATTCACAAAATGTTAAGATTTTCTGTCTGTCGCGATAGACAGAGGTTGTCGTCCCGGGACCTGTGCAGAGCCTGTCGTACCTGCGCACACTGCTGGGGATGATGGTACAGCAAAAACCTGCAAAATAGCTCAAGAAACATGCAAAAAACAGCGTATGCAAATTCGCTCTCTCGCTCTCTCTCACAAGTGAAATGAGGGAAATGAGGTGGAGATGGGGATATAGTCAAAAAACTGAAATTTTCGCGATGATGGAGATGGACGTGGGAGATGGTGATGATGATGATGAAGATGGTGAAGAAAGTAAAAGAAAACCGATGAGAGTGAAGAAAATACCTACGACTCCAACGCGTCAACTCTACGTCTTACCATCACACGCTCGTCCTCAAAGCTCGATCCCCGGCAACGGCGCCAAAATTTGGTGTAGCTCAGTGATGAGTAGCACCTCCTTTAATGTCAATCCAGGAAGACGTGAGGATGGTATGAAGACCTCGAGCGAGTGGCGGCACAAGTGCGTGAGTGAGAAGCACACAAGCATGCACACACATACACACACACGCGCACACACGGCAAGACAAAGAGAGAGAATCAATGGAGTTCTTTAGATTACTTTCAAAAGCTCTTACAAGTTCGTTTCAATTACAATCTAGCCTCAAGAATGAGCTCTCTAGCTCTTTTTATAGTTTTTGACTAGCTTTGGCCCTGTCCAGACCTAGTGTCCGGCCTAGTTAAAAATTAGGTTCCAGGGCTTATTTGAGGGCTCAAACGAAGTCTAAAAATTATGAAATTTGGTACGATGGTACTTCTAATACTCCTCAAGCTCGAGGACTCCTCGGCTTGCACAAAATGGAGTCTATTCTACCAAAAACGGGATTTACAATGTTTGTGTAGTGATTAAAATCACTTGAGTTGTACATAACCCATGGGGAAAAATGATCTGGCCTTGTTGCCGTATTGTGCATGATTCCTCTGTTGCTTTGTATGCCAACACATACAATCTTTAGTCATGTATACATAATGCTTGGTGACTAGTGATGTGTCATAACCATACCTTATGGGTTTCTTACTTTCCCTTTGAGATCTTCTAAGTGCTTGATTGGATGACTCTAGAATGTCTTCCAATTGCTTGAATTTTGTCTTGCCCTTGGACTTCCAAGCTTTGAATTCAATCTGTTCCTCATCTTTTGAGTTGACATCGTCTGATATTCATGAACCTTCTTGAGTGAGGGTTGGAAAATCGCTTTCCAAGTCATAAGGTAGCTTTATCTTCCTGTAATCATCTTCAAACCATGAGTTATTTTCATCAAACACCACATCCCTACTAACTATAAATCCTTTTTTAGTGGGATTGTACAACCTATATCCTTTCTGGTTTTGGTCATAGCCGATGAATATACACTTTTCAGCTTATGGATCAAGCTTCCCTCTAATCTGTGAGGGTATATTTGCATAAGCAATGCACCATAAGATTTTACAATGGTCTAAAGAAGGTCTCATGCCATTACATGCTTCATAAGGTGTCATTCCATCTAAGGATTTGGATCGATGCCTATTAATTAAGTATGTGGCTATGGAAACAGCCTCTATCCATAAGTAATTTGGAAGTTTCTTTTCATTCAACATTGATATTGCCACCTCTACTATTAGTCTATTCCTCCTCTCTACCACTCCATTCTGTTTAGGAGTGTATCTTGTTGTAACCTCTCTCTTTATACCTTTGTCCTGTAAGAATAAGTCAAATTCGTGTGAGAAATACTCACCACCTCCATCAAATCTGATCCTCTTCAAGCTTCTACCTGTTTGGTTCTCAGCCAATGCAAAATACTTCTTGAAACAAGTGAAGTCTTCATCTTTATGCTTCATGAAGTAAAGAAGTGTCCATCTACTATATTCATCTATGAATGAAACATAGTACCTTGATCCTGAGATTGATGGCTCTCTTCTAGGACCCCACACATCTATATGTACAAGCTCCAAGTAGTCTTCATACATGTATCCTTTTCTGTTGAATGGTTGCATGTGAAATTTGCCAAATTGGCATGCTCCACATTTATAAATCATGTGTTTCTTGGACACATTTGGAATGCCAAGCACACTCTGATCCCTGCATATTTGTTTTAGTGTTCTTTATCATATATGATCTAGCCTTTTATGTCATATCTCTAGTTCAGATAGGGTTTGATCTTTGTAATTGAAGAGTGCAATGTATCCAGTATCTTCAACTTTAATTGTAAACAGTCTACCAAATTTCTCACCTTTTGACCCTCTTTTATAGCTTAGAGTTGGAGCCATTTTTTAATTCAAATTCAAGTTCTCACCATAAAGTGAATCCTAAACTATAGGACTTACTTTCTCATCAACCAGCTACCAAGTAATTCAAGATTTGATTCCTCCTAACTCCACGTGAGTGTAGTGCAATTAGCATATGCATTTTTACAAGGATAAAAGTAAATTGACTTTTACAAAGGATTAGTCATATGTGACTATATGAGATAAATGCTAATTCTCCAAGTATGTAGGCTTGCGCTCATTTGCACCAACAGTTTGCTTCCTCTTTTCACAGGTGAACACCCTAATGCTGGTCCAAATGAGGAAATTTCTCAGCGTTTATAGGTTCCACATGATGATACAAATCACTCCATTTCTAATGTCGAATTTACATGATGCACTTGTTGATGAGAAGGCTGATATAGAGGAGAAATCTATGCCTAAATGACTAGTGCAAACTTTTCAAGATAGAAAATTAGATCAATTTTTTTTGTATCATACTCATTCAGGCTCTCATAGTGCTTATTTTGCATCCGATTGCTATCATATGGCTGATCTAGTCTATGTGACAAGAATGGGCATGTTTTGTTTGATGAAACAAAAAATTCATGAAACTGGATGGTTGTTATGCAATCAAAATATGATGCTCTTATGAAGAATGGTACCTTGTCTTTATGTGATTTACCTCTTTGCAAGAAGACCATTGGCACTAACTGGGTATACAAGCTGAAGCATAAGCCTGATGGAATAGTTGATAGGTATAAGGCTACTCTTGTTGCAAAAGGTTATGCTCAAGAAAGAGGCATTGTTTTGATGAGACTTTTGCTCCCACATGCCAAATGACTATTGTTCATAGCATATGTGCACTTGAAACTCATCATGGTTGGAATGTACATCAGTTGGACATTAAAACTACATTATTGAATTGTGAATTACATGAAAAAGTGTATGTTTTTCAGCCTCGTGGTTTTGTGCAAAAAGGGCTTGAAAAAAAGTGTGGAGGTTGAAAAAAGCATTATATGGTTTGAAGCACTACGTGCTTGGTATGAAAAGATACATGCCTACTTGATTGCACATGGTTTTGAGAATAGACCAATTGAGAGCACCTTATATGTTAAGCATGCAAATGATGTGTTTCTAATCATTTTTGTCTATGTTGATGTCATGTTGCTCACTGGTCCTAATGAGAAGCATATTGCTAACTTTAAGCTGAATTGCATGCCTCATTTGAGATGTCAGATTTGGGGCATTTGCATCATTATTTGGACATTCTGTTTATGCAAGTTGATGGTAGAATAGCTTTGTGTCAAACAAAATATATTGACACATTATTGTATCATTTTGGCCTTGAAGACTGCAAACATATTGCCCCTCCTATGGAGACATGTTTACAATTGAATCTTCATGATGCTAGTGATGCATTTGATATTGTTCTCTATCAGCAGGCTATTGGATGCTTGATTTACTTATGCATAACTTAGCATGATATTCAGTTTGTTGTCTCTTATATGAGCAAGTTTATGCATTTCCCTGGTGTCAAGCATTGGTAGGTGGTTAAGCGCATCTTTTGCTAGTTGAGTGGTACTCGACTACTTGGATTGCTTATCCCAAGGGGGGATCACTACTACTAGATTTACATGCTTTTTTTTACTCTGACTAGGTTGGTTGATATGACACTCATGTGTCCACCAATGGTTTTTGCTTCATGCTTGGTAGTTCATGCATATCTTGGTTGAGCAAGAAATAGCCTAATGTGACCACTTCTAGTTGTGAGGCTTAGTATAGGGAAGATTTCACAGTGACTTTTGAGTGTGTGTGGCTCATATGCATTTTGGCCAATTTGGATGTTGGTCAGCCTTCTGCCACCACCATCTTCACTAACAATCAAAGCACATTGGTAGTTGCAAGGAACCCTATGTTCCATGCTCGCACTAAGCACATTGAGGTGCACTATCATTATGTCAAGGAGAGGTTCTTTGTTGGAGAGATCAATTTGGCATATGTTCGCACACAAGAGAACATTGCATACCTTTTTTCTCTACCTATGGAGAAGTTTGAAGCTTTCA
>CM035426.1:103391706-103451706 GCA_020310875.1 Ceratopteris richardii
TAGCACAAATATTATTTTTCCAAGATCTTTTTGTGGATGGAAGTAGAAGCTTCCCAATAACCTATTAGTTGCTAAACGTTTTGCACTACACACGAAGTTATGACCTTCACAAGTTGACCCTATATGACCTACCGAAATAGGAAACCTTTCTTGTTTAAGTAAAAAACATGTCCCTATATTGCAAATTGGATGCCTAGCATCGACTTGGTGCATAAAAGTCCACTTTTCAAGATGAATTCGATGCCGAACATCAACTTCTCGCATAAAACCTCATATTTTTTAGCATGAAATCATCACATGAATTATGGGCATAGGAAATAAGGAGTTATCCACAACAACTCGATGCCCAGCATTGAGTTGGTCCAACAATCTCCTATTTTTGAAAAATGTTACTATAGTAATTGAAGGAGATAGATAAATTAATGACTTATCATCTCAATCTCGATGCCGCACATCCACTTGCTTGGGAAACTTGAACTTTTGAGATCATTACACAGTAGGCAAAGCATGAAGGATGAGGAGAGAGTCTCATACACAGAACTTTAATTAGTTCTTCTCATAGCTATGAAAAACTCAGAAGTTTACATATGCTTTCTCACTTAGAGAAGCCTGACTAGTTCTTAGTCATACAAAATCTCTCTCTCTCTCTCTCTCTCTCTCTCTCTCTCTCTCTCTCTCTCTCTCTCTCTCTCTCTCTCTCTCTCTCTCTCTCTCTCTCTCTCTCTCTCTCTCTCTCTCTCTCTCTCTCTCTCTCTCTCTCTCTCTCTCTCTCTCTCTCTCTCTCTCTCTCTCTCTCTCTCTCTCTCTCTCTCTCTCTCTCTCTCTCTCTTTGCATGTGTTGATACAAACTAACTTATATAGATTTTCTCGATCTCGTGACTTTTGCAAATTCTCGAACTAAAGTTAAGTCTAACTTTAGAAAAATGATACGTGTGAAATTGTCCTGTCACATAGTCATGTGCTTTTCTTCTTAGACTTTGACCTTTGAAATTTATGTCCAATTTGTGATTGGTTCTCCAACAACTCCCCCTCAATCACTAATTGACATTCTCTGTTTCCTCATATCATCTTCTTTTCTTTTTACTCCTGCCATGCTTTTGAATTTGCTGGTCTTCACACCATCCAAGCTCTTTGTCATTATATCTGCTATCTGATCCTTTGTAGAAATGTACTCCACTTAATTTCTTTCTCCATTACCTTTTCTCTCAAGAAATGATATTGTATCTCTATATGTTTTGTTCTTGCATGAAATACTAGATTTGTTTCAAGATAAAGTGAACTCATGTTATCTCCATGTATTGTAGGTATACCTTGATTAATTCCCAAGCTTTTGAATAATGTCTACATCCATATGATCTCCTTAGCTACTTCTACAAGTCCTTTGTACTTAGCTTCAGTTGATGATAATGATATTGTATGTTGTTTCTTTGAACACCAACTTACAAGCTTATCACTAATGTATATCATGTAGCCATGAGTTGATCTTCTATCATCTTGATCATCTACCCAGTCTGAGTCACTATAGGCTCTCAACTTCAAATGTGAAGTAAAGGGATAATATAATCCCTCCCTTATGGTTCCTTTCATATATCTGAGAACTCTTTGACCTACAATCCAATGTGGATCCTTTGGACAATGCATGAATTATGACAGAACTCCCACTGCATAACTAAGATCATCTCTTCTTAGTGTAGCATAAATTAAACTACCCATAAAAGATTGACACTTCCTCATATCTTTGTATTTTACACCATCATATTTACTAAGTTTGTGATTAACTTCAAGTGGAGTTGAAGATTCTCTACAATTTTCCATAGCAAACTTCTTCAATAGGTTCAGAAGATACCTTTCTTGTGATACATATGCCATGATATGTATAAGTGACTTCCATTCCAAGAAAATATGATAACTTTCCTAGATCATTGATCTTGAATTCTTTCTCAAGTAATCTCTTTACCTCCTTAATTCCTTCATCTGAGGTACCTGTGATTATAATATCATCTACATAAATAAAAATGTAGATTGTACCTTCCTCTATTCTTTTGATGAGTAAACTTGGATCTTCTTGTGAACTTTGATATCCAAGATCATTGAGATACTTCACCAATCTATAGTTCCATTCTTGGAGCTTGCTTCAATCCATAGAGTGATATTCTCAATCTACAGACAAAATTTGGATACCTAGAATCTATAAACCCTTGAGGTTGTTCCATGTATACCTCGTCTGATATGTATCCATTCAAGAATGCATTCTTTATATCGAGTTGACTCAAATTCCATCCTTTTAAAGCTGCAATAGCAATGATTATCCTTATAGTTAACATCCTAGCTACATGACTAAATGTCCCATCATAATCTATGCCATAAGTTTGGGCATAGCCTTTCATCACTAGTCTAACTTTGTATTTGACTATACTTCCATCTGCAAGCTTCTTCACTTTCTAAACCCACTTATTTCCAATTACTTTCTTACCATTTGGTTTAGAAACAAGTTCCCAAGTCTTGTTCTCCTCTATTGCATTGCATTCTTCCTTCATAGCTTCTTCCCATTGCCTCTTACCTTTTGCTTCATCATAGTTTTGAGGTTCTTCATCATCTTTGACTATATATGCATAGTTATTCTAAGTTATGTAAAAACTATCATAAGAATAACTTTATGGTTGCCTTCTTGTCCTACTTGACCTCCTTGGTTCACATTCTTCATATGTATCTGGATACACCTCTGTGTACCTAAGTCACAAAGCCTTAGGGACTTGTGCCAAAGAGACTAAATCTCGTTTGCCACACAAGTGCATATAGTGGTGAATTGACGCATGCTTAATCATCAATCTGAAGAATCGACCTAACCAGACGTGTGAGGATGTGTGCACACGTGATGGAAAATGAAGTGATTCTACCAAGATGCATGAGAAAAGACTAACCTACCTCTCTAACTCACTTAACTATTGAAAGTGCTTGCCGTGATACCACTTACAGCAGTTTTCACTAAATCGAGGATATCTCCCAGCTCAGAACTCCGAATATGGCCAATGGCAGGTTCATTTTGAAGCTCTTGATGAGACGCTTCTATTACATTGGTTTCACTCGATGATGGCATTTCTTGCAGATGCTCTCTAATGCCCAAGGCATGATATATCAATATGGTCAGAGCCACACTACTGTTGAGGAACTTCTTGTGATTCCACTACTTCTTTGCCTCGAATATACTTTCTTGAATATAAGGAGTCATATTGATTTGATTCCCAATTTGTTTAATAGCATGTGACAACATTTGGACTACGATCTTCTGAGCAGCAGTGTATCTATGCATGTTAGGAAAACAAAAGTATTGATGAATGAGTCTTACTTCTTCTTCAATATCAATGCGATTAATGTCAGTAAAGGTCCTGGTCTTTGCCCCTCGACTTTCTTCTTTTAATACCGTATTGCCATCCTTCTCACATTCAAATGCTTCTTTGATTAAATCATGTGTAAATTGAATTATGACCCATTCACCTACTGCATCCATGACACCTTGCCTCTGGCACCAATGGATCATGTAGTGTTGGCTGTAATGTATTCATAACTTGCGTGCACCTTTGAAAGTCTGGTTTGTAGATTGGTAATTCAAAATATTTGTGAATGCCCGCTTTCTTCATGATGTCAATGGTGGATGGGAGCTCATGTACCACTTTAAAATATTGGGGCATCACCGGGAACTGATGATCCGTGTCCATGATCTTGATGGTCACAAGGAATAGGTAATCCCCAGTTGGTTGATCCTCTCTAAACTAGTGCCCTTTTGCTTTAGTCACGCTCTGTGGAGGGAATTCCAATACTTCTTCCTGAATGGATGCTTTGGAATCTTCAGAAGCGATCTGCACTTGTAATGGAAAGAGCATTAGCTTCTATAGAAGACATAGCATTAGTGTTGTGTGTCATAGTAGCTTTCGTTCTTTGCATCGCTCCATTCCCTTTTAGTGTATGAGTAAGATCTTTACCGCCTAATTTTTCATTTTCATGCTTGAAAGAAAACAGAAATTAGTATAGCCAAAGCAATTATTTATTTACATAGTAGGTCCATTCCTAAGGAAGTAGAAGCTATGACATGTCCCCCCTTGGAGAATGTACACCACTAATTCTATTAGGTACATCATGTGTCGAATGCCCGGCCTCGTAATGTGGCCCTATCATGCATACTTTAGGTGCATTTGAAGCTTCATGTGTGCAAAAGAAATCTTCTTGATTCTGGTGTTCTATTCCTTGTTGTTGCTTCGGTTTCCAGATCCATTTCATAGTAGAGGTTTCAAGTCTTTTCTTCTTTGCAGGTTGTCGTGCTGCATGTGTATTCTTGCTCATTGTTGTTATCCAAGTTGTGGGGTTCCTTCTCTTGGGGTATTTGTGATGAATCTTGCCAGTCCTTATGGCACTGTTGTGTCGATATAATGTTTCTTCGTGTTTGTCTATCTCTTGAACGACCACTTGTCTGGCCTTCTTTGCAATCCACATTTGTTGTCGTGTTTTTTGAGCTTCAATCAAAGGCTTAGGAATCCATACTTTCAAAAGTCGTGTTGATTTTGATTTTGATGAAGAAGAATTCTTATCCACCTTTGCTTTCCTATGTGAAATAACGTGTGCTGGTGTTGCAATCTCTGATTCCTTCACTCGATCCTTGTGAACCCATTTGAAGTTAACGTTTCTTGATTGCGAGTAGTTGACGATGGATTTCTCAGTTATTGATCGTGCTTTTGCATGGAAGAATTTAAGAGTATTGTCTTGCTCGGTTTCCTTTTGTTCGCCAATCAAGTAGGATGAATCTACTTTCTTCTTGGATACATTGGGGTTTGAATTCCTTTCTTCTCTCATCCCTGATTTTGATTGATTGTTGCTGGAATCATTTACTATGTGCTCTTGCACAATTGGTTCCGCCCTTATGATGATTCCTGGTCTACGTGAGGGTTTCTCTCCTAATAGACTACAGATTTCCTTGTGCCCTATTTTGGCTAAAATGTATCCTTGAGCTAGATGGATGCTTACCTCATTCTCAATGATCCAGTCTCGTCCTAGGATTAAATTTTCTATTAGATCCTCATCTCTACACACTAGAACTCGTTGTTCCATAGTTGAATTCCCTAGGTGGAGGGATACTATGGCTTCTCCAATGCATGTTATAACTTGACCTCCCACACCTTTCAGATGTGCTTTCATGGGTGTCATAAATGTTTGGAGATCCAGGATGACCGTATTTTGTATGTAACTGAGTGCTGCTCCTGAATCAATTAAGGCATCTATCAGTTGGTAATCCATTGTTCCAATTCCTAGGTTTAAGTATGGCTGTGACATGCAGACATTGGTTGTGTTGGCCTTATGAACCTGGTAATTAGCCATGGTAATAGGCTCTTCTCCTTGTAGATACTGTTCATCTCTTTGTCTTATCCATTCTTTTCATCTCTTGATATGCTCTAGGGCTTCTTGCCGTGCTTCCTCTCTAATCCGTTCTTCCTCCTTCTTCCTATTTTGCGCTCCCAAGAGGCGCGCTAGCATTTGATCCGTCAATGGCTCCATATATCGTTTTACTCGACATCCACTTATGTAGTTAGGAAGAATATCTCCATCCAGAGTAGCTAGATTAACTGCTCCACTAGTGGAAATCTTATTGATGATTAGAGGTCCATATCCGCGTTTTTGTAATTTCTTGGCATGTTGCTTCAAGGTGTAGACCAAAACTAAGTCTCCTTCTTTTAGTCCTTTGGCTTTTATGTGTGCATCATAATATGCCTTTTGTCTTCTCTTGGCCGCATAAATTCCTGCAACTGCTTGTATTCTAGTCTCATGCAGCTTCTCAATTTGGTCTAGTTGCTTGGATAATTCATGTCTTGTCCATTCATAATGTTGGGCTACTCTCAAAGTGGGCACTAAAAAATCGATCGACATGATAGCATTCTGTATGTACACTAGATTGAATGGGGTAGTTCCAATAGCAGTCTTGTAAGCCACTCGGATTGTTTGTCCCAGTCAAACCTCCCATTATTGACTATCTTTGTCAATACTGTGCATAACACCTTATTGGAACTTTCTGCTTGACCATTGGCTTGAGGGTGGTATGGGGCTGATTTTTTATGGATCACTAAGAACTCATTCATTAAAGACTCTATCACTTCATTAATGACATGCGTTCCTCGGTCACTCACAATCTCAATTGGTAATCCGAAACAAGTGAATATATGCTCAAAAAGAAACTTAGCAGTGATGTGAGCATCATTCTTTCTAGTAGCCTTTGCCTCCACCCATTTTGTCAAATAATATGTGGCTACTATGATATATTCGGCATGTGACCCTTTGGCTAGTGGATTAATAGGTCCTATGAAATCTATACCCCATTTGGAAAATGCTCTAGCACAGACCATAGGTCTCAAAAGCATGTCATCTCTCCGAGTCAGGTATTTAGCCCTTTGGTAGGTCTCGCAACTTTGTACATAGGTGTCCGCATCCATTTGTAGAGTTGGCCACCACAAGCCCACAAAGAGGATCATTTTTATAGTTCTCTCGGCTGATAAATGACCTCCTGCCGCACCTACATGTGCCATCTCTAATATGGGTAAATATTCTCCTTCGTGCACGCACAACCGTAATTGATTATCTTTTCCTCTCTTGAACAATTATCTTCCCAAGATTACATAATCCTTGCTCATTTCCTCTAGGGATGGCTTCCTTGCCAAGTTGACTCCTTCCTCATGTGTTCGTGTCTTTAGGAATTTCACTAAGGTTTCACTCCATTTGGGTGTTATTGTAGAGAAAGGTAGGATGTATGATCCTCCAAGATGGTCTCCTCGCATTCTGCGCAGTTACTAACATAATCATGGACATCTTTTGGCATATCAAGCCAGTATACTCCTAGTTGCTTCAATTCTCTTAGAGTTCCGTGAATTCCTTTGTGTGTCCTCCATTTCTTTACATGGGCTTGTTCAATCAGCTTCATTTGTTCGTCTTCCTCAACACATCTCAGCAGTACACTGCTGGGTTCCTTATAGTACACACTTCCCGCAATAATTTCTGCAGAATTTCCTTTTTACTCTCTTTATTGATTGAGTGATGTGGGCCATGAGTGAGTATCAGAATTAGTTTCTCTACCCACTTTGGACACACTTCCAAATTAAACAGATAAGTGTCTAGCAGATCGTCTAGTACTCCACTTGGTGGTTCTCCATGTGTTAATCTAGAGAGATGGTCTGCCCTTACATGGGTGTTTCCCTTTTTCACTATTACTTCAAAGTCGAACTCCATAAACAGCAGAAACAATCTCACAAGTCTTCCCATGTTACAAGGCTTATTGACTAGGTACAATAAGGCTTGATGATCTATGAAGAACTTGAACTTGTTGGCTAAGAGATAGTGTCTAAATTTTTTCACTGCATAGACCATTCCTAATCCCTCTCGTTCCGTAGTTGTATAGTTTCTTTCCGCTTGATTTAGTTGTCTACTTGCATAGGAAATTGGGTGATCTAACTTTCTTTCGTCTGTCGGCTGAGCTAAGATGCATCCTATTGCATAATTTGAGGCGTCCACATGAATATGAAAAGGCTTGTTCCAATTCGGTGTTTTCAGGATTGGGGTCGTGCTAAGTCGCCTTTTTAAATTGTTAAATGCCTTCTCGCATTCATCAGTCCAAGTGAATTGATGGTTGTATCCTGAATCCATCTAAGAAGTTATAGACTTCCTTTTCTGCAACTCTTTCCAATAGGTGGTTGGTAATGGGTAATGGGTAGCTATCACGAATCGTGGCTGCATTCACTTTCTTTAGGTTAATGCATACTCTAAGTTTTCCGTTCTTCTTAGGCACAACCACTAGTGGTGATACCCATTCAGTATGTTCTATTTCATAAATGAATCCAGCCACTAATAGCTTGTCTATTTCTTCTTTAATTTTAGCAACATAGACCTCATTGTATGTGTAAGGGTGTTGTTTTGATGGTTTTGCCTCCGATATCATTGGTATTCTATGGGAACAAATGGAGGGTTCTACACCCTTGAGATCCTTGTATGTCCAGGAAATACGTCTCGATATTCCTAGATCAATTGTATCAATTCTTCTTCCTCATCTGGGGACACATCTTTTCCTATGTAAGTACATCGTTCTTCCCCATCTTCTACTGTCACTATGATTTTCTTTGTTTGTTCCTTATTGTTGTAAGCTTTTCCTTCTCTTGCCTCTCTTTTAGGCATTTGAATAGCTATTTTTCTCTCCTCAACTTTGTACCTTTTAAAATGCTCCAGAACCTCAAAAAGATCGGGGTCGGGTTCAATCTGACTCGTACCTTCCTCTCTGCTTTGGTACTATGGGTGCTGCTTCTATTGCTAAAACTTTGGTCATTTCCTGCTTATTTTTGGTTCGAATGGCCTCTAAGTAACATTCTTCTTAATCAAATTATGGTTCCATCTCTATGCTCTCATATTCTTCTTTCCACTTCTTTTCCAATATTTCCCCTGATTCTACTTCTTGAAGGACAACCATGTACAAATTTACGTCATAGCCTTCTTCGTCCACACATTCATTCATCGTCAGAACTTCTTCATTCACACAGACATCCAAGGTTGCTAAGATTTCCATCCATCCATGTGGCTCAAATGTTTCATCAGGGAAGATTTGAGGCATGTACATTGGATCTTCTATGGGTCGGTAATTAGGATGTCCTATTGGCCACAACTACCTTTTATTATCCTCTTTCTTGGCTTCTTTACACATCCATAATTGGGCATCCTCATGCATCCATGATTGATCGCTTGATCCAGCGCTATGAATAGATAGATCATCTTCTTCCTTGTGTATAGAATTCCATTGTAGTGGGGGTACATCTCGATATGCAAAAGTATGAAAGTTTATCTTGGTAGTGTTTCCTTGGTGTTGAAGGTATATCGAGTCTCTTCCCCAATCTTGTACTACCCTAAGCTGTCTCATGAAGGGTCGTCCTAATATCATCTCTTAGTTACTTGCTTTTCCAAATTGACAGATAGCTAGGGTATGTTCAAATTCAACTCCACAGGTGGTTAGCTTGATCTTTTCTAATATTCCCAAGGGTTTTTCAACATGGCCATCTACTAATTGAAGCTTCATACGAGTGGGTCGTAGAGCGGGTTTCCCCCATTTCTCCCAAATTTCTTTGGTCGTAATACCTACTCCTGCTCCAGTGTTTAATATGGCTTTGGTCATATAGCCATTGTACGTGACAGGTAGACACGTGTTACCTTCATCTCCTTCACTAAAGTCTCCGATCTTATCCACAGGGATTTGTGTGTTAGGTGGGCTTTCATTTCCCTCGTTTTCCCTCTCATTCTCTTCCTGATTTTACTCCAATCGTCCCACTATTTGTTTCCATAAGTGTGGTTTCACACATAGTAGTTCTTCCACGGTCAAGTGACATTGTACTTTGGCCTTCTTTAGTTCGGTTAATTTGTGTGAACTCTTATCTGAGATTCCTTTTTCTTTTCCTTGTACTGTGGGTGCACGGAAGATTAATGACTCTTTTTCGTATTCTCTCGTGTAGTTAGGTAAGGTGGAAATGCTATGAGTCTCCTCTCTGTTTTGGTCGAGTTTGGATACTTCTTCTTATATTTCCTCTAAGTTCGGTTGGGGTTGATAATCTTCCACGTCTAACTCCTCGAAAGGGGGTTTTACAACTCCATTCTTTTTCCATTGATCTTCCCGAATTCTAATCCACAGCTCTTTTGGCCAATCGGCTTCTAAGTCCGGGATGGTAGACTTAGCTTTTCCCCTTGTATTGGGTAATTCTTTCCCTTCATTCCTCTCTTCTGGTTCCAGGTCTCTGGTTTCTAAACAACTCTGATATTGAATTTCAGGCATTCTTGTTTTGGGGAGGGCCGGGATGGTCTTCTCTAGGGTGGCTTGAGCTATCTCTATGAGTTTTCTGCAAATGCCCAGCCTCTCCTTTTCTAGTTCCCCTTGTGGGTAAAGTTTTTCATGTTGTTCTAATTTTGGTCCATTCTTGATTCTAGCTTGGTAAGCTTTCAACCACATGTCCAAATCATCCGGTTTTGGGTCAGCTAGAATTGATCCTGGTTTCTCCGGCTCTCATGATTGTGGTGGAATAGAAACTTCTTCCTAAATCTCAGGTTCTTTTGATGTCTGATTGTTGCATGTATGTCTCTTGTCTTCCTTGTTTTTGCTTTTCATCCATTTTTCCTTAAGTTTTTCTTTCCTTTCTTTCCACTTTTGACTCTTTGTTGCTTCAGTATTCTCAGGTAGGTCCTCTGAATCTTCCACAACTTGAATTCTAGGTTCTAGGTTTTTACCCTTCCTTTGTTCCGATTTTACTCCTGATTTTTCCTGCTCTTTTGTTTTTTTGCACTTGTGTGATCACCTTCAATGGTACTGTGTATTCCTTGTCACTTCCTGATGTTTCTATGACTTTGATCACATTAATAGGTGTTGTGTCCTGGGTCTTATTAGGATTTTTAGGACAATCTCTGAAGAGATGTTCTTTTCCACAATCACTACAATATCCTTCCCATGTCCTAGGAGGTGGTTAATTGTATGGCCGAGTGCATTCTCTGATGAAGTGGTCTCCTCCACATCTATAACATGGTCCCCTTGGCATAGGTGGTCTAAGGGGTGTTCTCAAGGGTGCCTGAGCCTTAGGTGCGGTGTACATTAGTGTCACCACCTCTGGTCCATAGACATTGTCATACCCTTCGTATCCATAGTAGTGTGGATCATACGTTTGTTCGTACTCAGACATGTTAGCATCAAAGGGATAGTACTCCCCCTGAGATGGCTTGTAACCTGGGTTTGTTGACTCTAGGCTGGTCATAGGTGATGTTGGCATGATGGCTCTTTCTAGGTTTTCCTCTGGTTGAGCATACTTAAACGGTACCACATGTTGGGGATGTGACAGTTGTGGTTCTAATATTGGCTTGGGTTGTGGATATTGTAATTGCTCATATGGCTTCGGTGCTCTTGGTGGTGTTGGGTAGGGATTGTACCTCCACATATCTCTACCTGGCTCTCTAGGTGGATATCCATATGGTCGATACTGAGGTGGTGGTAGAGGCCGTGTCTACCTATTGAAGGGGCAATTTTCCATGGTGTGATTGGTGTATTTTTATTCTATGTGACAATACAAGGCCGTTCCTTGATGGGGCTATCTATTATAAGGGTATGTCTGAGGTACTCCCATTCCGCCTTGTATGCACATCTGAGTGGGGTGATCTCCTTTGCATAAACTACATCTTTATAGCATGGGTACTCTTAGGGGTGGATGCTAGTAATTTCTCTGTCCTTGGACTCCTAATTTCTTTGCCACCAACTCCGCTAATTCCTCCACATTACTGGAGTTGGATGTAACCGTACTCCGAGAGTCTTCTGATTTAGTGGGGCTGGGCGTGCTCTTGAGATCCTCTGCTAGATTGTCTTCTAGGTCGATACACTCTTGAAGACATTCACTCAGGGTCTGTAACCTCTTCACATAGACTAGTGTTCTTAGAGTCCCATTCGTTAATCCATCCAAAAACAATGATATCATTTTTTGTTGCGTAGGTCTTTCTGCAACAGGACATCTATCCGCATACTGGTTGAATCTTCGACCAGCTATTTTCACAGTTTCATTAGGGTTCTGTTTAAAACTATGGATTAAAGATGAATAATTGTGTTTAATCCCTCTCTTAGTGAATTCCCCTATGAATTCTTGAAAGAATTGCACCATATTTCCAAATTGGTTGGGTTCTAATGGCTGGAACCAAGTCAGAGCCATTCCTGTGAGGGTGAGTCCAAAAGACTCATACCGCACAAAGAAGTCATCCACTTATTCAGCTCCTAGAACTTTTTTAAATTCAGCAATGTGGTCGTAAGGTTCTCCCAATCCGTCATAATGATTCCTCACACATTTGGCTACTTGGATAGGTCTGAATCTTCTCATGGGTTCTGGCTATCTGGGCATTACGGGGAAGGCAGGGATTGCTGGTTTAATTGGGGGTATCCCGAGCTGCACTCCTATTGGTGGTTGTGGCCTTACTGGTGGTAGATATTGATTACCTACCCCTGGGTGGGTCTGATTCTGTGTTTGCACTCCGGGTGTTGCGAATGAGTTCGGTTTGGAACACTCCGTTGGCTTGTTTGTCCCGACATTGTATGCTTCGCCTCTTGTTGTGTTCCGAAGGAGTTCTGAGAGGTGGTTGCCTGCCCGCGTTGAGGGAATACAGGCAATCCCATGTATTTCAGTCGAGCTCTATCTAAGGCATCCACTAGCCAATACCTTCTTTGGTTCCTGTCTAGGTATGTTACTCTAGACTCATCTTTCGGATCCTTTAGCTCGTAAAATGTCATCATACTTTCTTCCCTTCCTTGAGTCGGTGAGTCAGTTTGAAGTAACAAGTCTGATCCATGGATCAAATAGACTTCCAGTAAGTAGTCGTCTTGAGGTATCAAGTCCCCTCTCAAGACTCGCGTTACTATTGACTTGCCTCTAGGGGTAGTCACTAACTCCTCAGGGTTCGGTCTCCCTGAGTTTTCTTGTCCCACTAACTCTCCCCTCTCATTGATCAAATCTGGGTATTCTGTTGCCACATAGATGTGACCCAACTTGTCCATGTATGCTCCACCTTCATATTTGACAGCAGGTCTGGGCACAATTGTTGAATCTAGGGAAGTCACCATCCTAGCCACAGATCTGTTTAAATCATCCAGGTAGATACGGATCTCCTGGGCATTAGTAGAAACGTATTGCAAAGATGTGTGGTATTCTCCTTCTACAGTGGTCATGAAGTTTCTCCCGGGAGCAGGACCCTGCATATCTTCCGAGGCCATGGGTATCTCCTCCTCTGAGTCACTAGAGGTATCTGAATAGACAGAGCGGTGACTGACCTGAGCGGTACTTCCTATGGATGATATGACACTTCTCCGGCTACTCAGAACTCTTCCTGACCTCAAGTTCATTCACCCTCCTGGGGCTCTCTTAACCTCTAAAACTCTCCCTAAGTGACTCCTCAAATGCCTCAATTTCACCCTTGAAAATGCTCAAAGGGTTTTGGATGATACCACTTTGGCGATACTGATCTAGGCGATACGAGGTTGTTGACGATACGATACCAGGTTGTCAATGATACGATACCAAGTATGTTCACGATACGATACTTGTGAAATCCACGATACGATATCAGAGGACTAGATGATACGATACTGTGGAAAACAGGCAATACGATACCACTTAAGGGCACGATACGATACTGGAAAGTCACATGATACGATACCAGTGCAGTTGGTGATACGATACCTTGAAACTGCACGATACGATACCTGACTTTGTCACGATACGATACCAAGTATTCTCACAATACGATACCGATCTCCTGACGCAATACGATACCACCGTTTGAACGATACGATACCAAAATTAGCTGCGATACGATACGGGTATTCAACACGACACGATACCAAAATCTTAACGATACGATACCAGATGGGTCATGATACGATACTGCTAGTTGGACGATACGATACCAAAATTAGCCGCGATACGATACTGAAATTCGACACGATACGATACCGCTAGGTCAACGATACGATACCGTGACCGAGACGATACAATACCAAAGTGGACCGCTGGCAAATTACGATCACGATACCAACTAGGTGATACGATACCAAAAATGGTATCACGATACCACAGCTGGCAACCGACGATATGATACTTCGGCGAGTATCGTGATACAAGGGAATTTTTGGTATCGCGATACCAAAAACTCAACTGATCGCGATACTCCAGCCAAATCACCTCCAAATTCAAAAAATTTTTCATCCCCGGGCTCTTCTCTCACCCCTCTTCACTCCTACACCCTTGTTTCACAAAGAAACTTCCTCAAAACACTCTGTCCCACCCCGCGATACCATCTGGATCTTTAATCACGTATAAGTGCAAATTTTAGAAGTTTTTGAGATTGAGATTTGAATGTAGCTTACCTTGAGGTTGTTATGCTTAGGTTTTTGAATTCACTAGGTAAGTTTGGGCTCTGTTTGCACGATCTCACACTGACGATACCAGTCGCTGCTCTTAGACGATGCCAACCCAAAGCAAATGTCAAATGAACTTCTATTTTTTGGTTTTTATAGTTTTCAGTGCCTAAAGCCTAACTACACTAATTTGAAATTTTTTTTGGAAATTTTTCTTGATAATTTTGACTTACTCCTACTCCACTTCTCTTCCTAGCCTAACCCTAACTCTTTCTCCTCTCTCTCTCTCTCCAAACCCTAAACTTAAAAACTCATTACACACACCTTCGGGATGTGAAGTAACAAGTGCTGAAACGTTGGACTACTTGCCACTAAACGAATTCACTCCCACAAGTACGATTTCATCACTCTAGAACTATAACCATCACAAAGGCACCTTGGTCGAGTGTGTTCCCCAACGGCGCCAAAAATGTGTGTACCTAAGTCACAAATCCTTAGGGACTTGTGCCAAAGAGACTAAATCTCGTTTGCCACACAAGTGCATATAGTGGTGAATTGACACACGCTTAATCATTGTTGGCAGCAGTCAGGGAACCGAAGGAGCCACAAGACGAAGAGAGTCAGAGCGAAGGGACAGCACAAGCAGACATGGCAGTCAAAGAAGATCTGGCAAGTAGGCCAATAATTTTCTTCATGAAGAAGCAAGTATGAGCATTCACGCAGATCTAGCACTAAGGCAACCCTTTAATTTTTCAAAACCCTTACACCAATTAAAAGTGATTCTCATCACTAAACACCATTGTAAATACCATTTCATATTTTTGTAGCTCCATTTTGTGCAAGCCAAGGAGTCCTTGAGCTTGAGGAGCTTTAGAAGTATCTACCTGCCAATTTTCGTATTTTTTAGATCTCGTTTGAGTCCTCAAATAAGCCCTGGAACCTAATTTTTAACTAGGCCGGACACTAGGTCTGGACAGGGCCAAAGCTAGTCAAAAACTATAAAAGGAGCTAGAGAGCTCATTTTTGAGGTTAGATTGTAATTGAAACGAACTTGTAAGAGCTTTTTGAAAATGATCTAAGAACTCCATTGCTTCTCCCTCTTTGTCTTGCCGTGTGTGCGCGTGTGTGTGTGTATGTGTGTGCATGCTTGTGTGCTTCGCACTCACGCACTTGTGCCTCCACTTGCTCGAGGTCTTCATACCATCCTCACGTCTTCCCGGATTGACATTAAAGGAGGTGCTACTCATCGTTGAGCTACACCAAATTTTGGCGCCGTTGCCGGGGAATGAGCTTTGAGGACGAGCGTGTGATGGTAAGACGTAGATTGGAGACGTTGGCGTTGTAGGTAATTTCTTTACTTTTCCTATTTTTCTCTTTCTTACCTTACCACCATCATCACCATCATCATCATCACCATCATCCACCTCCATTTCCATCATCGCGAAAATTTCAGTTTTTTTATCATATCACCTTCTCCACCTCATTTCCCTCATTTCACTTGTGAGAGAGAGCAAGAGAGCGAAATTGTGTGTGCTGTTTTTGCATGTTTTTTGAGCTGTATTGAAGGTACAGGCCGCATCATCGTCCCCAGCACTCTGCGCAGGTACGGAATTCGAAGTAATTGTCTGTGTGTCGCCGACCTTTATCAATCGCGACCGACAGAAAAAATGCTCAAATTGCCAAACAAAGTGCAAAACCATGATCTACAGGCCTAGAGCTTCCCAAAAATGTGCTTAGAATTTTGAAACTCCTCAGATTTCTGTCAATCGCGATCGCTCTGTCAATCGCGATCGACAAACCACGACGGACAGACCTGTCAATCGCGATCGACACGTCAATCGCGACTGACAGCCCACGACGGCTCTGTCAATCGCGATCGACAGAGTCAACGACCGATTGACCACGACCGACGGACCATACGCGTGACACGTGTCAATCGCGATCGAGCCATCAATCGCGATCGACTCATCAATCGCGACTGACAGCCCACGACGGCTCTATCAATCGCGACCGACACAGTCAACGACTGTTTCACCACGACGGACAGACCCTCGCGACCGACCTGTCAATCGCGATCGACCCATCAATCGCGACTGACAGAGTCAAGGATCCTTTGACCACGACTGATTGACTTTTCGAGACCCCTGTCAATCGCGACTGACCAGTCAATCGCGACTGACAGACTTTGCGAACACGTTAGAAGGGCAATTTAGGTCAAATTTTTAAGGCAAGAATAATGGTCTAAATTTTGGCCAAGTGTGGGACAAACACTAGGGTGTAGCATTGCATTACGAGGGCATGACCCAAGTAACTCGAGAATTCTTGTTTGCCTGTTAATCTAGTTTAATCCTGTCTTAGCCCCAAAACCCTGAGCTGGCATAACTTTCTCATACGAAATCCGTCTGCCGTGATTTTTGTTTTGTTTTGTACGGTTAAATTAAGATCAGGAATATTAGATAGGGTCTTTTGAAGTTGACCATACCTAGGGGGAACAAAGTTCAGGGATCTCTAGAGTTGTGCCCAAAAAAGTCATAGTGCAAATTGGTGAAGTGTTACATGAATGAAAGTGATTGGTTCTGTCTTCTGAATTTAAGTCTTGAGCTAACGGTGGGCCTTTTACAGGTCCTTTGAGAGCAGCGAAGGGTACGCAAGGCAAGAGTAAGTGCAGGCTTGGGAACACGCGTCCTGGGCACACCAGGGCAACAACACAAGGAAAGGAACTCAAGGTTGGAAAACCCGCAACACCCTCTGTCAATTCTTAGTTTAGGCTAAGTGCGGGTAGTGTTAGAAGTAATTCTAGGCAACGATAGGTACGAGATAAATCAAAGACTATCTAAGAAATCAAGTGCAAGTCAAGAGATAACCTGTGTGTATGTGAACGACAACCTTAAAGGAAAAGAACCTAACGTGAAACGACCAAACTAAAGTGCAAAATTAAACTCAAGTATTCCTAACGACGTGATATCAGACAAGAGTATAAACACGATAATCAACATAAAAAGGGAATTAAGTAATTGATACAAAGGACTCAGAAACGTGGTGGTACCTGGGACAAATTGGGTTAATCAGTTAGGCATATGAACCTTAGATCAGGACGACACCTAGTAAGAGAGAGACAAAGCCTTAGGTCTTCAGAGGTGAGTGTCAATCATACTGCAAGGCCTTGGGCCCAGCAGTTGAGTCACCACTCGCATTACCCTAGCTCTGATACCAGTGAATCAGAGATGTCTCAAGGCATGGACAGACCTACGGGAAGTTCAGGAGTGCCATACTTGCACAGGGTAGAAGGCCCATACAAAACGCAGTTGGAATACCTTAGGTCCAACCGATTAGGTGCCAGCATCTATGAGGACGGCCTAGGAAGATCTGTGGTACAGATTAAGAATCCTGATCAATCCATTGGATTAGAGCACCCAGCTGTCAAGTTTGAAAACGGAGCATACTTGGACAAAGAAGGAACCATATACGTAGTCACCAGTCACCCAGATAGGACGGACGAATTTGGAAATGTGATCTAAGAAGCGGACTTAGGGGACCTAGAGAAAGGAAACATGGGTACAGAACCTAGAACCCCTCGAGGCAAATCGGTTCTCACTAGGATTATTACACCAGAGTGGATTCCCCAGGATAATAAGAACATAGATTTGCTCCTCAATCGAGAAACTGACGAAGCCTCTTGGAGGTATAAATCTGATCAGCCAACTGATATAGGAACAATCATGATCTATGAGTTTAAGGATCCTGATAGCCCAGGCAGAGTGACCTACTTAGATCACGCTTCAGAGAGGATCTTTGTGGTTACGGAAAATGATTGGCATGCTTACACTTGGAAGGGTGAATTTGTTTTCCCCCAACCAAGATCGAATGTATCCTATGGTCACCCTGGAGCTGGAACATCCCAAGCTCATGGAACTCAAAGAGACAGACATAGAGAAAGGCCGGAAGTAAGCTTTGCCAACCCAGTGGGCAGAGAAAGAACGAGGGCAGAAACAAATAGAGTAGAACCTGAGATACTTAGAGCTCACAGGAATCAAAGAAATGCGGATGAGTTCCCTCTACCACGACCTAGAGAGCACACAAGGACTTTGAGACCGACTCAGCTAGTTAAGTCCATGAAGAACTACTTCGATGGCACTAGAGATCCATACGATCATGTGGCTGAGTTTAGGCAAGTCCTGAGAGCCGAACAAGTGGAGGATCTATTCACGCAATACAATGCCTTTGGTCTGACCCTTAGGAACACTGCCCTGACATGGTTTCAGCCACTAAATGAGAGGCAGTTAAGGAGCATAGACTAACTCCTAGAGGCTTTCATTATTGAATTCTCTAAGAGTGGCATAAGGCATAATACCTCCTCGCTGATTCACAGCTTCAAGCAAACCCCGCAAGAGACCGTGAGACTTGCAGGAAGGAGATTTAGGCAATACTTAGAAAGATGCCCTGTCCCTGAGTTACCCACACCAGCTAAGCAAGTGGCTTTATTCTTGCATGGATTGCTAAGTACCAAATTGAGATCCTATGTGTACTTGAAGGACCCTAGGACCATAGAAGAGTGTGTACGCATGTGCATTGACATTAAGGATAACCTAGGGGAGGAGTTAGAGCTTTCCAAGATATACAAAGATTCGGATAGTGCCTCTAACGTCTCTTCCACGCAATCCACATCAATCGAGGAACTCGCGGAAAAAGTAGCTCAAAAATTAGGCGTATCTAGTAAACAAATTCCTAGATTTGCCCCAGTGAAAAGATGTTATACTTGTGGTGGCGACCACATGGCGAATGTCTACCCCATTATGGCTCAACCCCAAGTTAATCCTAGTAGCCAGTACTGCACCATAGAACGGAGATACACAAATCACACAGCACAAGATTGCCCATACAACAAGCTGGCGGTTAGGCAACCCTACCCTCAGCCATACCCTCAGCAGGGAAGATACCAGAACCCGTACCCTCCACAACCATATGGCAGGCCACAACAACCTTATCAGCAACCATACCAAAACCAACAAAGGCCTCAGCCTGTGTTAGCTCAACAACCCCCTGCCCCAGCTAATGCGATCCCAGTAAAATATGCAGCAGCAGAAGAAAACCTGAATAGAGCTATTGTCCCTGTAACACCACTGCTTTCTGAAAGTGACCCCAGTGACCATAGCTTTGATTCTACACATGTCGATAGTCCCCATGCTTACTACATGCAATCTCCTAAACATGGTGAGTCTTACTATAGTGAAGAGCCAAGTGAACCTAGTTGGGAGTCAGATTACACAAACGTCATGTATACGAACCCCAATCCTAAGCCTCAACCTAGGCAGGTAAGACCCCCATTCCCTAAAGGACCATGCTACAGATGTCAGGGAGATCACCTCATTCGTGATTGTCCCTTACCTCCACCAACACAACCCCAGTCAGTAACAATTCAGGGCTTCTGCCAAGAATGTGGAAAGGAACATCTCTTACGAGACTGCCCTAAGAATCCTAATAATATGCCAAAAATCACTCCTATTAACGTTATTGGGTTGGTGGTAGACTCCACAGGAAGTGTGACATCCACCGCACCAGTACAAGTAGTGACTAGAGCTCAGGCATTGCAGCAGAATCAAGGGGTAAACCAGGATAAGAACCCAGAGGCTAGTGAAACCGAGAGCATAACAAAGAAAAGGACTAGAGCGTGGAAAGATAGTCGGGAAAGAATGAAGAGACAATGGGCTAAAAAGATGAGTGAACTTGAGGAAAGCATAAGAGAAACCAAAGCCAGGATAACTGAACTCACATCTCAAACTCCCTCTCACACTATCCCACCACCACCATTCCCAACGCCATCCGATCCGCCACCTTCCAACCCACCTCATACGATTCCACCACCCCCTAGAGTAGGGTCAGTATTAGCTGATCCCACTCCTGAAGCCAAATGTCACGGATCATGACAAGTGTTACCCTAGAGCTGACCTAGAGATAGAAAGAACCAAGCTTTGCGCGAAAATGGTCGCATTGGCTCAGACTATGTTTGAAGCCAGTCGCCTCTTCAATTACTCGGGCTCAGCCAAGACGCAATTACACTTGGATGGACTTCTAGAGAAGTTAGAGGGCATAATTGCAAGATCTGCCAAGGAAGAAAAAAATCAAGAAAGGGAGAAAGCAAGCAAAAACATGACCCATCCCCCATCAAAAGTTTATGTGCACTGAACCAGACAACCCCCCCTCCCTAGAAAGAATAGAGAATCTAATGGCACAATCACCAAAGGAACCAGCCTCTCAACACAAGGGCAAGGCAAGTGAAAGAGTAAGCATTCCTGCTCAAGAAGCCTATGTGCCTGAAGCCTATGTGCCTAACTCTACGGAGCCGGACACATCATCTTCTATGAATCGATTCACACCAGAATTCCTATGAGAGATTCAAGAAGACAAATGGGCTAAAGAAAGTGAAGTCCCTCCTCCTATTGAACTTGTGGACGAGGCACATGACCAATTCCCACAAGATATCCCATCCATTTATGAGGAACAAGAGAGTACCCACTCTCAAGAAAGACTAGACTTCGAGTCAAACTCTTTACAAGAATTACCCCACTTTACGGGTCCATGGGAAACTAAGTCCACCTGTATGAGAACACCTACAGTCATGGTAAGAAACGAAGATTCAGTCTTACCTAGGAACACAGAGGTAGTGAAAAACACTAAAGTGCAGTGCAATCTCAAGTTAGAAGAGCTACTCAAGGTTAGACCTGAATTATGGAAACATGTCGCCAAACAAGTACCAGAGATAGCAAAACCTCGTTCCCAGGTAGGATCACATAGAACAGTGCCGGAGATACCCTTGGATAAGATAGGAGATATGTGTGAAGGTGAAGAAGGGAACACCTATCTTCCCATTACCTACCAGGAGTACACCACCAAGGCAATTTTGGACTCAGGCGCAGGAGTGGCAATTGCCACCACTTCCCTATGGAAGCGTTGGGGCAAGCCAGCACTCAGGCCAACGAGAATGAAATTGCAGATGGCCGATGGTCATATTGAGAGACCCTTAGGATTGCTAGAAGGAATAACTCTCACCACCTGTGGTGTCGAGTTTGAGCATACATTTGCTATATGTGACTTCAGCAAAAATCATGCCTATGAGATGATTTTGGGAAGACCATTTATGCGACAGTTGCAAGTGGTACAGGACTGGGGAACCAATTCTTTGTACCTGCAGCACTTAGGTGTTACGACCAAAGTCAATCTTAAAGATTACTCTCATAGAGATGTCCCTCCTATCCAATGGAACCCCATCCATAGAGCCAAAGATGATACGGAATCGGTGCATTCCATTGGGTCAGGATCCTCTTGGATGCATGAAGACACCCACTTATGGATGTGCAAAGTAGCAGTAGATGAAGAGAAGAGAGAAAAAGCCAGAGAGGTAGGTGCAAAAGAAACCCATAGATCAATCCAAGACCCAGCCTATGCACCTGTAGTATTTCCAGACGAAGAATTTTAACCTCACGGCTGGGCAGAGATTTTAGCGACCATGGATGTAGCCATCAATGAGGAACAATGGACACCCCACTGTGATGAGGATGGCTATGACATTTCAGTCTTCTCCATAGAGCCAATCATGGGAGAGGCAGTTCTAGAAGAATGCGAACCTAGCCCTGATGCATTTGAGGATGCAAGTGATTCCGATCTAGAGTCAATCATTATGGACCCACCTTTTGCATCAGATGAAGAGTACTTCCATGAAGTAGAATTTCAACCCCAGAGGCATGGAGAGATTACAAGTGACGTAAGATTAGCTACACACGTGACCCCGAAGGAAGAAGGAAAGAAATGAAAGAAGAGAGAAGTCTCACCAGAAGAGGAAGAATCTGAATCTTCGTTTGAGGTCCCGGAAAATTTTAAGAAGTATCAGATAGATGACAGGAGGGTCATGATAAGAATGCCTAAACGAGAGGCACAATCAGGAGAGGCCTATGATAACAAAGAAACCACCAAGAAAATAGTAGTGGCCCTAGAAGAAGGAGAGGAGAGATGCACGTACATAGGCCATGACCTAACAGAGGAAGAAGAGCATGCGTTGATAGCCTTGCTAAGAGAATACAGAGATGTATTCGCTTGGAGTTACAAGGATTTGAAAGGTGTTGACCCTGATATATGCTCACACACTATCCCCATGACCTCAGATGCTAAACCCTCTAAGCAAAAGCCCTATACATATAACGATAATTACGCTGCTAAGATCAAAGAAGAGATAGATAGACTGGTTGAAGCTGGATTTATCTATGAAATTGAGCACACTGAGTGGGTATCCCCCATCGTAGTGGTGCCCAAGAAGAATGGCAAGCTGCGTGTGTGCATTAACTTAAAGAAGGTTAATGCAGCCACAATTCGAGATAATTATCCGCTCCCTATCACAGAGCATCTCTTAGAAAGAGTAGCAGGCAAGGAAGTGTACAGCTTCCTCGATGGATTTTCGGGCTACAATCAAGTAGCCATAGCTCCAGAAGATCAGCATAAGACGGCTTTTGCCACAGAATGGGGCATATTTGCCTTTAGAGTAATGCCATTTGGGCTTACCAATGCCCCCACAACCTTCCAGAGACTAATGTGCCATGTGTTTAAGGAGTTCTTGAGAAAGAATTTAGAGGTCTATGTTGATGATCTTTGTGCTCATTCCAACATTAGACAAACCCATATTCCTGAACTCAGACAAATCTTTGACAAATGTAGAGAATATCAAGTCTGCCTAAACCCCGAAAAATGTGTTTTCATGGTCAGGCAAGGCAAGATTCTAGGACACATAGTGTCAAAGAATGGCATATCTACTGACGAAGAGAAAGTGAGAGCTATAGCAGAGCTACCTAGGCCAAAGAATGTCAAGGAAGTACAAGCTTTCATGGGGCATTGTGGTTATTACCGACGATTTATACACATGTATGCTGTCATTGCAAAGCCCATGTACGGACTTCTGACTAACTTTGAGTGGACGGATGAATGTGAGAATTCCTTCCAGGAGCTTAAACGAAGATTATGTTCAGCACCAATCTTGACCACACCAGATTGGAATAAGCCATTCCATGTTCACGTGGATGCATCCAATTATGCCATTGGATGTGTACTCGCACAACCTACTGGTGAAGGTAACATGGATCTTCCAATTGCCTATGCCAGTAGACAATTGAATGCAGCTGAACAAAATTACACCACTACTGAGAGAGAAGGCTTAGGCATGGTATATGCAGTTAAGAAATTTAGACACTATTTGCTTGCAAACAAGTTTAAATTTTTTACTGACCATCAAGCATTGTTATACCTTGTGAACAAGCCATGCAATATAGGTAGATTAGTAAGATGGTTTCTATTACTAATGGAATATGACTTTGAGGTAGTGGTGAGAAAAGGGAGGACTCATTTGAGAGCAGATCATCTCTCTAGGCTCACATCTGGAGAAGCCCCACAAGGAGTATCAGATGACCTTCCTGATGCTTACTTGTTTAATTTGGAAGTGGTGCCGCAGTGGGCTAAGCCATTGGTACCAGTATTGACATACGGGCCTAACCATCCAGTAGTAAACACACGGAATAGAGAGGTTGGGAAAGCCCAAAAGTACCACATCATGGCAAGAAGCATGTACAAGCACACAGATCAAGGAATCTTGGCTTGTTGTGTGGAAGAGGACGAGTACAATAAATGGTTGCATTTAGCACATGTAGGTGCGTTAGAGCAACACTACTCAAAGCAACGAACCTTACAAACACTAAGGAGACTCGGAGTACATTGGCCAACTATGGAAGCTGATGTCCAAAGGTTGTGCAAGGAATGCTCAATCTGTTGCACTAAACCACCTGTGGAACACGCCACTCTTTATCAAGTGTCCATAGTGCCAGATTGGAGTGAACCACTAGTATCCTTCCTGAGGACGAAAACATTCCCTCCAGACATGACTCTGGCTAGGAAGAGGAGTTTAGAACAAGAAGCCCTGGATTACTCACTCATTGGTGATAATCTATACAAGCTTGGTAAAGATGGTTACCTGAGGCTATGTGTCCATGAAAGTGAATATCTTAAGATCTTGGAAACTGCTCACCAAGGTGTAGCAGGAGGACACTTTGGACCAGATCGGGTGATCAAGGCAATACTATTTGCGGGCTTCTGGTGGCCGACCCTTCACATGGATGCACATACCTATGTGAAACGGTGTGATGTCTGCCAGAGAACTCAGTATCCTATACGCAAAGATGAGATGCCACTGAAACCTATGATGGGTGGACGTGCATTCTCTAAGTGGGGAATAGACTTCGTAGGTCCTATCAATCCCCCAGCTAAGGGTTCCCATGCAGAATATATCATTGTTGCAACAGACTATCTAACTAAGTGGGTAGAGGTAAAAGCCACAACGAAGAACGATGCTCAAACAACTGCTAAATTCTTGTTTGAAAATGTATTCACTAGATACGGGCTACCTATAGAGCTAGTTAGTGATAGAGGCACTCATTTCTTAAATGAAGTTATTGAAAATCTGCTCCAAGAATTCTTGGTAGTACACAAGAAGTCTGCCCCCTATCACCCTCAAGCAAATGGCCAGGCTGAGAGCACCAACAAGATTTTTATGCAATGTACTGACGAAATTAGTGAACAATAAACGCTCTGATTAGGACAAACAGCTACACCACGCTGTTTGGGCATACCGAGTCACCTACAAAACGGTACTCCAAGCCACCCCCTTTCAGATGGTATTTGGCCAAAACGCCGTGCTACCTTTGGACTTCTTAATACCTACACTGAAATTAGCACAAGAGCATGAATGGACGGGTCATGAACTCTCCTCTAGGCTTTTTGACCTTGAACGATTAGGAGAAACAAGACTGAGAGTAGCTGCAAGGATATATGCAGCTAAGAAACGACAGAAGGCATACTTTGATGCCCACGTTAAGGATAAAGGTTTAAAGGCAGGCGACTTAGTTTTAGTCTACACATTAAAGCAACATGCAAGGAAGCTAGAAAAGAGAGGCTACGGACCTATGATCATCAATAGGATCTCCACGAGTGGAGCAGTACAATTAGCCACTTTAGAGGGTGATGTTCTCCCAAACTATATTAGCGGATGCAGAGTCAAGTTGTATCAGGAACCCCTCACGGAGGAAATGCTAAGTCGACTCAATACTGCTAAGAAACGCAAAGAGGAAGAAAAGCGAATTCAAGAAGAAGCTCAAGCAGAAGCCCTAGAGCGCATACGGAGAATGAAATTAAGAAGACAAGGTAGAGAGCACCCTAGGCAAGATGCATATGCAGATCAAGGATATGACGTGGCTATGTGTGAAGTTTCCGGTGTTAGCTCACATAGGATAACTGATCGACGTCCTTTCATAACCTTAGATATAGGACAAGGAAAGAGTGCAAGAACTGTAAGAGCCTTGTTTGACTCAGGTGCAGCCACTAGTGCTGTTAAATTGTCTTACTGTCAAGAGTTGCAATTAACTGTCAATCCTGTGGAAGCATATCTCATAGGATTGGGAGGCGTGGAAACCCCTTGCATGGGCGAGGTGGAACTTCCCCTCTATATTCATGATGAGGCAATGACAGTTAAAGTACTAGTGTGTCAAGATGAGGATCTCACTGAACCTCTTGTCTTGGGTCAAGACTGGATCTATGACCAAGCAGTCAATTTAAACCTAAGAAGTGGACTTCTTCAGGTCTGGGTAAATCAAACTAGAATTACAATTGAGTTAAATAATGGAGCACTCAAGAAACTAGAAAAGACACGGACTCCTGGTCCCTCCAGGGGTACACATGAAGTTGACCATGCTGTTCTTGTCCAAGGCTATGTGATGCAGAAGAATGAAGATCTCAAAAAAGGAGTCAGAACCACAATGGATCTCCCTTCTTTTCCAAAGGCCAGAAGGAGGCAACAACTAAGGGCAGATCAATCACTGAAGATTCTCCAGGCGAGAGACCAAAAGAATGCGCGAAGCAGAATAACTCGGCCGATGAGGCAAATGTGGGTGCGGAAAGACGAGCTGCCGACCGTAACGACGTCGCAACAACGGTCTCAACTTCCTATTAGTAATCAACGACTTGATGCTAATAAGAAGACTCCTAAAACCTTTGTTGAGAAAGTGAAATCCATTTGGGTACCCAAGAAGTCGATGAAGGCTGACCCACAATCAAGACAAATTTGGGTGCCTAAGGCTTGCTTGCGGGCTCAACTAGTCCCACACAATTCACATCTTACCCGACATAGTTTACTTGCTCAAGCAACCGCCACCCACTCTTGTCGGATACACTCGAACACACTGCCGCCCAGAAGCACGCACAGACTCACTCGTAAATGGGTCCCGATGACACAACAACTCCCAGTAGAATTACTCATGCAACCCTCCCGAATCTCCACAAAACCAAGACCAAAAGCCATTCATGGTGTTTGGCAACCTAAGACTTGTAATAAACCCCCCGACCCCAATCTGTGAATTCATCTCCACTTACTAACTACATTAGTCAGACAGCTCACCTTTCCATCTAACTCCTAGGACTAACCAGGCATTAACTACACACACTGTCATCGTGCACTTACTAACCACTAACTCATCATCTACCTCGTGTTAATGTTGTAACGGGGACAACAACGGATTTATTCTGTCCATTACGATGTTAACACATGGTTCTATATTCTCACAGAACCAACAAGCAAGCAGGGCCATGGCAGAAGCAGGAGGTGCCAGTTCTCAAGCCGGATCTAGCGCACAAATTGTGGATATAGAAACACTCCTCCTCGAGCCACATCTCACCGAAAGACCGCAAGAACTTCAAGCTGTGCATGTGCTCCCAATTCAAGATCCTCCCCAGGGGCACACCTCTCAAGTGGGCAAACACGCTCATTGGTTCAGTGATGTTGTTGGACCATTGGGTGACGGAACCTATTTCTGGGAAGCTGAATTGGAGTTTAATGGTAAATGGGGACGTTACCATTTTTTCACGCGCAAGTTTGAGAGTTATCAAAACGCCGAAGTCATGCGTTCAGTATGGACCAAAGCCGGCTTGGACAGTTATTTCAGGGCCCACTTACCAAAACCGGATTTCTTACGTTGTTCATATCTTATCAGTACCATCACGCCAAGCAAGGCCAAGGGAGGCGACAGCACCTTTGTGTTACCCTCACTGCTGCCGGGTCATGAGCTTAAAAGATTCAAGCTGACCCTCAATCTGGTACGAGAAGCATTGGGCATGTATGGTATGCACATCCCCACTGAAAAGGAAACAATGGTTCCTGGCAGAATGAAACATAAAGATCTCAATAAGCTGAAGGATATGGTAGCAATGACACCGACCATCGCTCTGCACCTACGGACCGTCATGCAGCATTTTGCTTTCCCCGCCCAGGAAAGATTCACCATGCCCCCAAAGAAAATATGGTTTAGCTTATATCTGGCAGAGACAGAAAGCCTCCCCATCAACGTACCACATTGGATCATAGATCAGATTCACCTAGCCCATCAAAGGTGGAACAAGAAGCAGAAGAATGTGCTTCACGGATGTTGTGCTCTAACCAAGATAATCTACCGATGTCTTGCCTATGACGTGCCTATTCAGCGGGCACTCATATGGCCCCGCGCCCAGGAATTCCAGAGAAGGCTATCAGCGGCAGGTCCCCCATCAAAGAAGATGAGAGGGGGAGTACAATTACCCTGCGCTCAACCAAGAGGAGCCACCACTACACCAGAAATTACCCCTCCCCAGACACGACGCATTAGGCCATTCACCATCCGGCTACCAAGACCAAGTACAGAGGGACCCAATCTGGTATTTCCACCCGTCCCATCAGATTTGGAATTTCCACAGGGCTTTACTCTCAATGATCTCACTGATGAAGAAGTGGCTAGACTAATCTACGACTCTAATCTCGAGACTGAAACAGAGCGAGCTCAGGATCCACAACCCCATACAACAACAGCAGCCCCCACCCGACCAGAAGTGGTAGAAGTCGACGTCGAGGAACAAGAGACCGAACAAGAGGAAGAAGCCTACGAGGAACAAGAGTATGACGAACTTTCAGAGTTAGCAAGTGCCCCTGCGTATTCGGCACAAATAAAAAGACTATATCGAACCATGCAACTAGTTCAAGAACAGCATAAAATGTCACTGGAAGCGGGCAAGAAACTCATGAACCAGTTGCTAGCGAAGGAAGGCGTGGACGATATGTTCATTGAGTCCATAAACCTACATGCCGATGCAGTAGGATTGGATGAGGCCATTCATGAGGCAATGGCCTACATTCACAGATTTGAGAAAAGGGTTCCCGCTCGTCCCATGAGGTCCGAGAAACAAATTCATATCAATGTATCAGCACCAGGAGAGACAATGCAAGCAGATGAACATCAGGAAGCACCACGGTCACCACCCTCCCCACCTCTCACTACACAACTCACTCCACCACATGACACTAGCACCACCACGCCCACTACCACCACAATAGTCATGGGAATTCCACTCTCTCCGGGAATCCAATTCGGGGGAGTCACCATGCCCACTTTCACCACTCTCTTCACTAACGTCACATCCACCCCACCCACGATCCCCATCTACACTGTCACTCAAACAGTTGACACTATGGAAACATCTCCTGCCACTGCACCGCTCCCTCCCCCTATGCCACCTCCATCTCCCATACCCCCTCCACCCACATCTCCACTTGCATCCACATCATTCACAACTCCCTTTCCCGCCCCCATTCCCCCTGCATCTTCACCCCTCCCAGCATCATTTAATGTAAATAGCATATTTCTAGCATTAAATCAATGTGTATATCAGCTTCAGAATGAGTACAGAGCTCTGGACGGCCGGTATCAACAACTGACAACACATCACCAGAACTTACAAAGGCAATTTAAAATTCTAGAAGAGGAAAATGCAGATGTGAATCTACGTTATACAACGCTTGAGCAGGCTCACCAAACACTATTGGAGGCACCCCAACCATCGACAGAATCAAGCGTCAAACAACTAGAAGCCTTGCTCGAAGTATACCAGGCCGATAACCTACGAGTCAGACGTAACTTGGCGCTACTCAGGAAACATATGGCCACAGCACTGGAAGAGAACAAAAGACTGCAAAAACAAAATGAAGAGAATCTGGAAGCGGCAATGGAAGGCTCTCCCCACGAGATAGATCCAGAGCAGTTCAAAGCAGTTCCCACGGAGACGATGAAAACCATTTTGGAAAGCTATGCAGATCTTCTAGAAGCCCATGATGACTTGGAAAGAGAACGTGACATACTACAGAGCAGACTTAAGGAACAGGAAGAACAACCGAAGAGTGTCCCATCAACCTCTACCTCAGACGAAGTAAAGGCCTTAACTGAGCAGGTAGCAGAATTACAAAAGAGGTTACTGACATACGAGAGGCAGCCCTCTCCAGTAGTAGAACCAGAACCAAAAGAGTTGGTCCCTATTGAGGTAGATGATTCGTACGAAGAACCGTATGTTCCTATGCCAATGCCAGGCGGGCGACGAACCTCAGAGGGACTAGACACCTTGGAAGTGGAAGCACCCGAGTGGCTTCAGACACTAGAAAGGACAGCGAACACCCACGAAGAACGAGTGGCCATTCAGATCCAGTCACTAGCAAACCTAGAAGAAACTGTCATAAAGTCAGAATATTTCAGAAGCATGTCTCATCATAGATGGATCGGCACCAATGATGACCAATATGTGCCATAATGCATACTATTGGCCGATTACAACGCCGAGATTCAACGACAATGTGGCAAGCCTCCCACATTTGCTACACAATTTGGTCCAGACGATATACCGGAAAGTGCTACGCGTGGGTCCATCCATCAACCCACCTGGAGAATCAGGCTTTTGGAAACATATCCTGAAATGGTCCGAACCTGGAATAATATGCCGTTGTTTATTAAATATAATCCTTGTTATATTCCAGTTCTTCGACGACGCACCTGGCCTGAATTCACTATTGCCGTCAGAGACATCAAAGCCTGCACAAAATGGTTAAATTACGTTTATCTAGCACCTCCACGAGGACCCCCCACCGTGAACTACATGATTTCTACAATCCGTCACTGGAGTATTCGGCTACGCAATAATCCCGATGTGATGTCCCATATGTGTATGAAAATATTCGAATTAATGCTGATCACTTTCAGGACGTTTAAGAACATTAAGGACCCCCACTTCTCAGGAGCAGGCTTTGTGACAGGAAACCAGGATCTAGTGTACGATATGAGTACCACCCCATCAATTGAAGTAATGTATGCTTGGCACGCCAGAATCAAGTACCTCCCAGCCTGCTTTAAACAGACATTTGAGGAGATGTTCATCACAGGATTCTGGGAATACCACTCCGAAATCTTTATACCCAGGCCATCACATCTCCTCCAATTATTTGCTGTGGAGAGAACTATTCATTCAGAACAATTGAGGGTGCCTCATCCGAATGTTCCCGGACCTGTGAACTGGGATGATTTGCTCACACATCTAGCACGCGGCTTACGACTTGAAGAACACCACCTAGCCTCCGATGTCGTCCAATATTATGTTCAAAAATCCTCTAGACAAGGGTCTGTCAGGGGCGACAGACGCGAGAGTGGGGGGGGGGTGTTGGCAGCAGTCAGGGAACCGAAGGAGCCACAAGACGAAGAGAGTCAGATCGAAGGGACAGCACAAGCAGACATGGCAGTCAAAGAAGATCTGGCAAGTAGGCCAATAATTTCCTTCATGAAGAAGCAAGTATGAGCATTCACGCAGATCTAGCACTAAGGCAACCCTTTAATTTTTCAAAACCCTTACACCAATTAAAAGTGATTCTCATCACTAAACACCATTGTAAATACCATTTCATATTTTTGTAGCTCCATTTTGTGCAAGCCAAGGAGTCCTTGAGCTTGAGGAGCTTTAGAAGTATCTACTTGCCAATTTTCGTATTTTTTAAATCTCATTTGAGTCCTCAAATAAGCCCTGGAACCTAATTTTTAACTAGGCCGGACACTAGGTCTGGACAGGGCCAAAGCTAGTCAAAAACTATAAAAGGAGCTAGAGAGCTCATTTTTGAGGTTAGATTGTAATTGAAACAAACTTGTAAGAGCTTTTTGAAAATGATCTAAGAACTCCATTGCTTCTCCCTCTTTGTCTTGCCGTGTGTGCGCGTGTGTGTGTATGTGTGTGCATGCTTGTGTGCTTCGCACTCACACACTTGTGCCTCCACTTGCTCGAGGTCTTCATACCATCCTCACGTCTTCCCGGATTGACATTAAAGGAGGTGCTACTCATCGTTGAGCTACAATCATCAATCTAAAGAATCGACCTAACCAAACGTGTGAGGACGTGTGCACCCATGATGGAAAATGAAGTGATTCTGCCAAGATGCATGAGAAAAGACTAACCTACCTCTCTAACTCACTTAATTATTGAAAGTGTTTGCCACGATACCACTTACAGCAGTTTTTACTTAATCGAGGATATCTCCCAGCTCAGAACTCCAAATATGGCCAATAGCGGGTTCCTTTCAAAGCTCTCGACGAGGCGCTTCTATTGGACGTGGCTTCACTCGATTTTGACAAACATGCTTCAAGTTATGATAGAAATAGTGAATGGTGGGAAATACACACACTCACTTCACAACTCGTGCTAGCTCACACACACACTACAGCAGCTCAAAAGTGTTGGGGAGGGGTAGACAACAGTCTTACACACACATTCCAAGCTTCACACACACACTAAAGATCATGGAGAAGATGAAAATTTGCAGGAAAGAAGCAAATTCGAAATTCAGGAGCTCTCCTTCTTCACAATGGCAAAAAGTCTCTACAAAGAGTCACAAAGTGACTTATATACATGTGCCCTAAAAATGGTCATTTCAAACAAGTGACAGGCACTTTATTAACTAATCTCTAAGTTCCTACTATGTTACAAGAAATATGTTACAAGGTTTTGGGATTATGCATCTAGAGTACTCCTCTAATGCATTTACATGGCTTTTTAGGGCATTCCTAAGATTTTGAGAAGGAAAAATATGCCCATTATTTTGAAAATTTTGGGGTTCCTCTTTTGTGCTTTACTCCTCTGCAACACTCGTCATCAAATATAGGAGCTTCTTCATTTCTTCTTGTTAATCCACTTTTTGACGTACTTGTTTGCATATAATCTTCATCTCCATTCACCTACACACTTGATTTTCCTTTCTTACATCTTCTTACCTCTTGTTCAAATTCTTCAACTATATGACTTTGATCTACAACCAACTTTTCTGTTCATCAAATGTAACATCTCTAGAAATAAGAAATTGTGTGGTTAGAGGATTCCACAACCTATAACCCATGCTTTTCATCATATACAATGAACACATATTTTTCTGCCTTTGGTTCAAGTTTATGTCTAAGTTGTGATGGCATATAAACATATGCAATTGATCCAAACACTTTACAATGATCTAGTGTTGGTTTCTTACCCCACCAAGCTTCATATGGAGTCATTCCATTTAACCATATCTTTAATTCCTCTTTCATTGAAGTGACCTAATCTCTTATGCCAGAGATCAAGTTCTGTAATCACTCCTTCAACATGTGTGAGCAAGGCTTGACCAATGTTTCCTTGCATTGTTAAAATAAAAAGTCTAACTTCTTTCTTACCACAAACAATTTGATTATATCAATTCGCTGGATCTTCAAAAAATACTCCATTTGTAAACCTGACTTGAAAAACTTTTTCAACTATTTGTCCCACACTAATCAAGTTTTTTGGTATTGTGTGAACATACAAAACATTGCTTAGCAAATCTGCTCCACTCTTGCATTTCACTTTTCCAATTGAATGTACACTATGTTTTGTATTATCACCTATTTGAACTGTATGACTAGAAATGCCTTTTTTCAATTCTGACATCAATTCTATGTTTCTTGACAAATGATTAGAACATCCAGAGTCAATGTAAAATACCTTTAGATCTTCTTTATCTTATGTGTTGATTGAATTCATCATCAATGATGTATGACTTTCATTCTGTGTGTCATTTGCATAATTGTAGTAGCTGGTGTTGTAGGATTAACTATATCCTCAACTTCTTCCTCCACCTCTACCATAGCCTCCTTTTTTATTTTTTCTACCTATCTGAGAATAATTTTGATATCTTCCACCTCTACCTCTACTATTGTTATTTTGATTTTGATTTGATCCTTGCTGATTATGCCAATAGTCATGAGCCAAATGATTACTCAATCCATAGATCCAACAACCCTTCTTATTGTTATTCTGATTACCTCTTCCTCTTCCAAAACCTCTTGCTCTTCCTCTACCAGTGCTTCTACCTATTGCATAATAAACTTGAGAACTCAATTTCTCTTCATCCTTTGCTTTACCTTTATCTCCTTTCTTCTTGTTCTTCATGTACATTGTAGAACTTTGTCCTTTATCTCCATCTCCCTTCAATTCTAGCTCAAATGTGAGCATCAAACCAAGCAATTGATTCAAATCTAGAACATAATGATTCAAATAAAGTTATGTTGATAAGACAAAAGGTTTCCATCTTTCATCTCCTCTCAAACCTGCAAGCAATTGAGCAATCAATCTGTGATCTTCAATATCTTCATCTATGGATCGAAGACTATCTGCTAGATCCCTCATCTTAGTGACATAATCACTAATACTTTGACTTGGCTTCTTCTTGAATGTAGTAAACTTTGACCATAGACTTGCTTTCCTTGCTTTGGTAGTACTTTGGAAATGATATTCCAATGCATTCCATATATCTTCAGCTGATTCCAATCCTTTAATGTGTGGTAGCAAATGATATGAAATTGTGTTATAAATGTAGGCCTTTGCACTTGCATCCTTCTTCTGCCAATGTTTTAAAGCATCCAATTCCTCTTTTTTTGGTTGGCTTTCATCTTCAAATACTGGATTCTCTTCTTCACATGTTATGTACACCATGAGATCCTTACTCATAAGTAAGGCTTCCATTCTCATTACCCATGCAGGATAATTATCTCTCTCTAGTTTGTCAATGGAGATATGATCTGCCATAATTCTTTGCTTCTACTTCAACCTGTGAGTTTAAAGGATAAAGAATAACACCTTTTGGAGTTCTTTATGTATAAATATACTTTTGAAGTAATCTTTTGATACCTTGTGTCTCTGAATGCTTAAGCTTTCAAACTTTAATGAAAACTTGTTGGGTGTGTGTAGAAGTGCGAGAGACACACGAGAAGCATACACAAGGAGCACAAATGCAACAAGACACACGGAGAAGATGGATGGCTAGAATAGCTCTCTCTATTGATGATGAACTGAACTTAAGTAAGAGCTCAATAATATCCCTAAGTACAGTACCACCACATATGAGTGAATCATGTATGTGGTAACATGGGGAAAAAACCTCTAGCTAGCACTAGAGTAAAAGGTTAGGGAAAAGGTTCACATCCAAGCTACCTTTCTAGGACAATGCATGAATTGAGATAGAACTCCAATTGCATATGATAAGTCAGGCCTTGTTAATGTAGCATAAATCAAGCTACCCACCAAACTTTGATAAAGCTTCATATCTTTGAATTCTTCTCCTCCATATCTACTCAATCTATGATTCACCTCCATTGGAGTTGGTGCTATCTTGCAATCTTCCATTTTAAATTTGGTTAGCAAATTTTTTAAATACCTTTCTTGAATTACATATACTCCATGTTGAGTGTATGAAATCTCCATCCAAAAAGAATGACAAATTTCCCAAATCACTGATTTTGAACTCTTTCTGCATCTGCTTCTTAATCATGTGTATACCTTTGTCATCTATTCCTGTAAGTATTTTATCATCAACATAAATACGAACATAAATAAATCCATCCTCACTTGCTTTGACTAGCAAGCTACTATTTGCCTTTGATGCTTGAAATCCAAGTTCCTTCAAGAACTTTACAAGCCTATAATTCCATGCCCTTGGGGCCTGCTTCAAACCATACAAAGCTCGCTTGAGCTTACACACATGATTGGGATACATTTGATCTTTGAAACCATTTGGTTGTTCCATGTAGACTTCATCTGAAATATAACCATTCAAAAATGTATTTTTCACATCTAATTGAGATAATTTCCAACCTTTGCAAGCAGCAATTGCTATGAGAGTCCTTATGGTTGTCATCTTTGCAATCGGACTATAAGTTTCATCATAGTCCACACCATATGTCTGTGCATATCCCTTTACAACAAACCTAGCTTTGTACCTAGATACACTTCCATTTGCAAACCTTTTTGTTTTTTAAACCCATCTACATCCAATAATCTTTTGACTATTTGGTTTAGGAACCAAATCCCATGTCTCATTTTCTATTAATGCATCATATTCTTTCTGCATAGCTTTTTCCCAATTCTTCTTCCCTTTGGCCTCATCATATGTGGATGGATCTTCATTTGCTTTTAACATATAAGCATAATCTTTAGTAGTCAAGAATGAAGTATCATAGCTATACCTTGTAGGTTGCCATTTGTGCCTAGATGACCTTCTGAGTTCTCCACTTCTTGAAGTTTTTGGTTCATCATATTCTAGATCAAACATTGGCCTTTCTTCTACTTCAACTTGTCCTTCATTACTCTCTTCTTCATCACATATTTGAACCCTTGCTTTACCTTTCTTCTGATTTAGAATAGCTTCATCACCTGCATGAACATTAAGTGTACCTGCATACCAAGTACCTTGCTCATCAAATGTAACATCCTTAGACACAAGGAATTGCTTTGTGGATGGACTCCATAACCTATAAACCATTTGCTTATCATCATAGCCAATGAATACATACTTCTCTGCTTTAGGTTCCAATTTATGCCTCAATTGAGATGGCACATATGCATATGCCAAACATCCAAATATTTTACAATGATCCAATGTAGGTCTCTTACCCCACCAAGCTTCTATGGTGTCATACTCTGCAAGGCTTTACATGGTAACCTATTGACCAAATATGTGGCTGTGTTTACAGCCTCATCCCACAAATAATTAGGACAATTTATCTCCTTCATCATTGATCTTGCAAACTCAACAAGAGTTCTGTTTCTTCTTTCTGCTACCCCATTTTGTTGAGGAGAGTACCTACAAGTAACCTCTCTCTTTATACCTGCATTCCACAAATAATCACTGAACTCATTAGAGAAATACTCTCCCCCTCCATCTTAACCTCTTCAATTTTTATCATGTAATCCTTTCTGCATATGCATGATAGTGTTTGAATGTACTAAACACTTCTGACTTGTCTTTGATCACATAGATTGTGATCCACTTGGTAGCATCATCAACATATATGACATAATATCTTGAACTATTTATACTAAAGACCTTTGAAGGACCCCACACATCTGTATGTACCAATTCAAGTCTTTCTGAATACATAAAACCATGCTTAGAATAAGATTTCTTGTGAGCCTTACCTAATTGACATGCCTCACATTTGTATGTCATATGTTGACCTGCAACATTAGGCAATCCAAGTACTGAACCATTATTAACCATATCTTTGATACCTCTTTCATTAAAGTGTCCAAGTCTTTTATGCCAAAGATCCAATTCAGACACATTTTGCTCTCCATATGTGAACATAGCATGTCCAATATTACCTTGTATCTTTAATGTGAAGAGCCTTCCTTCCTTCTTTCCTATAACAATTTGTTTATATCCTTGACTAGGGTCTTCAACATAAACTCCATCATTAGTGAACCTTACCTCATATCCTTTTTCCACAATTTGTCCTACACTAATCAAATTCTTTGGAATTGTAGGAACATACAAAACCTTAAGAGTGTACTTCCATCTTTGGCTTTAAGTGAACCAATTGACTTCACTTTGTGCTTTGTATTGTCACATGTTTGAACTGTGTGATTGATTGCCTTATGATCTAGATCAGTCATCAAAGCAATGTTTCCACTCAGACACCCTGAGTCAATATAAAATACTCTCATGTCTTCATGTGAGGCTTCACATGTTGCATTCATAATAAGAGTTGAATCTTCTTTCTGATCTGATGCATAATTGTAGTAGGTGTTATTATAAGATTGATTTTGGAAGTTTCATCCTCCACTTCTTCCAAAAGAATTCCTACCACCTCTACCTCTGAAGTTTCCTCTCTAATATCTGCCACCTCTTCCTCTTTGATTAAAGTTCTGATTAAAATTACCATTGTTTTGATTATTATGCCAACAATCATGAGATAGATGATTGGTCTTACCACATATCCAAAAAGCTCTAACATTATCTTTGTTATTTTTGCCTCTTCCTCTACTTCTGCCACTTCCTCTTCCTCTTAGGAAGTTTTCTTGACTCGGAGTACCTTCATCTTCAACTGATTGTTGCTTTCCTTTGCTAGCTTTCTTCTTGTCTTTAGAATACATTGCATGACCTGCACTCTTATCAACATCTCCTTTGATATCATTCTCAAAAGTTAGCATATGTCCTAACAATTGATTCAAATCAGGAGTGAAATGATCTAATGAAAGTTCTGTAGACAATATAAAAGGCTTCCACTTCTCATCTCCTCTTAGCCCTATGAGAATTTGTCTTACCAACTTATCTTCTTCAATATCTTCATCAATTGCACCTAAAGAATCAGCAATGTCTTTCATCTTTGTCACATAATCAGATATTGATTGTGAAGCCTTCTTCTTGAATGTAGTAAACTCTACCCATAATGAAGCTTTCCTTGATTTAGTTGTATTCTGAAAATGCTCTTCCAAAGCATTCCATATGTCACTTTCACTTTCAAGTCCTCTGATATGAGGAAGCAAATAATCATTCACTGCCATTTAGATTATGCTCCTTGCTTGAGGATCCTTCTTCATCCAAATCTTTATATCTGCAAGCTCCTCCCTATTTGGAACACTAGGATCTTTGAACTCTAGCTTTTCTTCCTCTCATGTGATGTATCCCATCAGATCTTTGCTCATAAGATGAGCTTCCATTCTCATAGACCAAGCTGGATAGTTCTCTCTATCCAACTTCTCAATTTGGAGACTATCTCCCATCCATGCTTCACCTGTACTATCAAATCTTTAATCCTTATGAGGAATGAATGTACCTTAGCTTCAAAGTTTACTACTTCTTATCCTTTTGATTGCCTTTGTGTGTCTCCCTTCAATTTTTCCTTCACACTTTATCCTTTTGAATCTTCAAGGTTTGAAATTTGTATATCTACAGCAGTCAGGGTCTTCCTTTTCCTCAATCTAATAAATCTTGCTCTGATACCACTGATGGAGAGTGTTAATCTCCAAAAGAACAAGCTATCCTTGATGTTAGACCACCTCTATATCAAGTATAACTTTAAACTCCAACCAATTTTGGAAGACAAGTACCAAGCTGTCAAAACTTTAGCTAACTATGAAGAAGATGACTACACAGAAAGTCTGATGCACATAACTCACTCATTGATTTATCAATTGTGTAAAGTTTTTTATGAAACTTTGTAGAACGTGTTGCCTAAAGTTTGCACACCTCCTCCAAGTTAAAATACTTCAAAAGCTTAAGTAGATTATGAGAAATGATTCAAACAATCTACCTATGTCTGAAACTGCCTTCTTATAGAGTCGACTTTGACACCTGTAACTTCTAACACATAGTTCTCCCAATCTATAACTCTTTTAAGCAAATGCTTTTAGCCATAGATGGCTTACCTTCCAACTTAAATTTTGAATCCTCATTTGTGTAAAACTTTGTGTAAAACTTTACACTGTGCATTGAGAACTGACCATCGAGATTGCACCTGTTTCAAAAGACACTCAACACTTTCTCACATATAGATGTTCCTACACAAAATTATCTCAGCCTGTTTACAATTAGGCTCTTAAACTTTAACCATAGATAGATTAACTATGGATTTAGATTTCTACAAAAGGATTTCTGATATAATCAAACACAAAAGGAGAACTGTAGAAAAGATTGATGCACAATTCTCTTAATATTCTATCTATTCAACTCATCATACATCTGATGGATGATACACACAATACTCATCATCTATTCTTCTCTATCTCATCTATAGTTCACCTACCTTTGTAATACGACCATCTACATATATATATATATATATATATATATATATATATATATATATATATATATATATATATATATATATATATATATATATATATATATATATATATGAGTATTGATTCATCATTACTTCAAGTATTTTGAAGTATTTACAAAACTAATGTACATATGTTTAAAGAACTTTTCTTCCTGAACCTTCACTTCACTTCATGAAGTTGGACTTCAATCTTTTCTTCATATCTTTGTTGGAGTTAGACGTCTGCGGAAGCACGCGAACAGCACAAGGAAGAAGAAGAAGCTTGGAGCACAACACACAATACTGAATGTATTACTAGAGAATGTACAAAGATAAGTAGCCCATTAGGGCAATAGGCATATATACAAGTTGGGGAAAAAAACTCCTAAAGAGGGAAAAAAGTGCCCCGGTGGTCCTAGTGTGTTCACACACATCACTACCTAAATATATCAAGAAATCCCCCCTGGGAGTGATGCGGTGAACAAGGAGCTGGCACTCATGTATGAGGAAGTGCCAAGCTATGTGGAAATCACTCCACAAAAGGAATTAAGCCCAACGCTTTGCGGAAAGCTTCAAACTTCTCCCTAGGCAGAGCCTTCGTGAAAAGGTCTGCAATGTTCTCCTGCGTGGGCACATATGCCAAGCTGATCTCCCCAGCAGAGAACCTCTCCCAGACATAGTGATAATGCACCTCAATGTGCTTAGTGCGAGCATGGAACACAGGGTTCCTCGCAACTGCCAATGCGCTCTGACTGTCAGTGAAGATGGTGGTGGCAGAAGACTGACCAACACCCAAATCAGCCATAAGGCGTCTAAGAGACACACACTCAACAGTCGCTGTGAAAGCTACCCTATACTCAGCCTCACAACTAGAAGTGGCCACAATAGGCTGTTTCTTGCTCAACCAAGATATACATGAGCTACCAAGCATGAAGCAAAAACCACTGGTGGACACACGAGTGTCATAGCAACTCGGCTACTTGGGATAAAACAACCCAAGTAGCCGAGTACCACTCAAGTAGCGAAAGATGCGCTTAACCGCCTTCCAATGCGTGACTTCTAGGCAATGCATAAACCTGCTCATTTGTGAGACAGCAAACTAAATATCTAGCCGAGTAATGCATAAGTAAATCAAGCATCGAACAGCCTACTGATAGAGAACAGCATCAAATGCATCTCCAGCATCATGAAGACTCAATCGTAAACCTGTCTCCATAGGAGTGGCAATAGGCTTACAGTCTTTAAGGCCAAAACGTTGCAATAATGTGTCAATATATTTCGTTTGACACAAAGCCATTCCACCATCAACTTGCATAAACTGAATGCCCAAATAGTGATGCAAATGCCCCAAATCAGACATTTCAAATGAGGCATGCAAATCAGCCTTAAAATCAGCAATATGCTTCTCAATAGGACCAGTGAGCAGCATGTCGTCAACATAGACAACAATGATCAGAAGCACATCATTAGCACGCTTAACATATAAGGTGCTTTCAGTTGGACTGTTCTCAAAACCATGTGCAATCAGATAGGCATGTATCTTCTCATACCAAGCACGTGGTGCTTGCTTTAAACCATATAACGCCTTCTTTAACCTGCACACCTGGTTTCCATGCCCTTTCTGCACAAAGCCACGGGACTGAAAAACATACACTTCTTCATGCAAGTCACCATTCAGAAATGTTGTTTTAATGTCCAACTGATGTACATTCCAACCATGATGGGCTGCAAGTGCAGAAATGCTCCGAACAGTAGTCATACGGCATGTAGGTGCAAAGGTCTCATCAAAATCAATGCCTCTTTCCTGCGCATAACCCTTTGCAACAAGCCTAGCCTTATATCTGTCAACTGTACCATCAGGTTTATGCTTCAGCTTGTATACCCACTTAGTTCCAATGGCCTTCTTGCCAGGAGGCAAGTCACATAAAGACCATGTACCATTCTTCAGTATAGCATCATATTCAGATTGCATAGCAGCCATCCAATTTTCTGAATTCTATGCTTCATCAAAAGAAACAGGCTCATTCTCATCACAGAGACTAGACGCAGCCATAGCATAGCAATCTGATGCAAAGGAGGCACTATGAGAGCCTGAACGAGTACAATATGACAAAGGTGCATCTAATTTGTTGTCACGCAAAGTCTGCACCAGCCATTTTTGCATAGTTTTTGCCTGTTCAATATCAGCTCTCTCATCAACAAGTGCATCATGTAAATTTACATCAGAAATGGAATGATCTGAATCATCATATGAAACCTGCAAAGGCTGAGAAGTTGCCTCATTAGGACCAGCACTAGACTGCCCACCTGTAAAAAGAGGCATCAAAGTATCATACATGTCTTTGGAGCTAGCAGATGTCTCCTTAGTACATCAAAGCAATGGCTGAACAGCATCTTCCACAAATACAACATCACGAATAACCAGAATGGGTTTAGTTTGTGGATGATACAGACGATAGCCTTTACTTTCAGAACTGTACCCAACAAAAATACATTTTACTGCCTTATCATCCAATTTTCTGCAATGTTGTTCAGGCACTAGTGCATGCCAAACAACCAAAAACACGCAAATGAGCAACAGATGGCTTGCGGTCATGCCAAGCCTCATATGGAGTGATAGATTGCAGCGCTTTAGTGGGACACCTGTTCAATACATATGTTGCACACATGACAGCCTCAAGCCAGAAACTATGTGGTAAAGCCTAACTCTTGACCATGCACCTTGCCATCTCCATGAGTGACCTGTTCTTTCGTTCACCAACTCCATTCTGTTGAGCTATATACGGCACTGTACACTGGTGTTTTATCCCACGTTCAGCCAGAAATGCATTAAATTCAGAAGACATATATTCCCCCCCTCGATCAAAACGGAGGGTGCCCATTTTACATGCTGACAGATTTTCAGCCAAAACCAAAAACTGTTTAAAGCACATGAACACTTCGGACTTTGCTTTGAGTGAATATACCCATGCATGCCTGTAAAATCATCAATGAAAGTCACGAAGTAAAGGTAATTTCCAAAAGAAGGTGTCTATTTAGGACCACAGACATCACTATGTACAAGCTGCAATTTCTGAGTAGCCCGAACTGAACCATCTTTTGGAAAGGATGAATGCTGCATTTTGCCCAAAATACAGCCTTCACAAACATGTTTTCCAGGTGCCTCAAGTTTGGGCAATGAGGACACCATTTCAGATTTTTGCAGGCATAGCAAACTAGCAAAATTTAGATGACCAAAGCGTGCATGCCAAAGCTTTGCATCTGACATAGCCTGAGAATCATTTACTGCACATGCCAAATCATTTACAGATCTTTCATAGTCTATGAGCTTATACAGTCCACAACATAAAATGCAAGAAGCAATAATCACATCGCCATTTGACAGATCATGAACTGTACACCTGTCATCAACAAATTTCACAACCAAGCCAATATTGGCTAATGCAGAAACTGATAATAGGTTCTTTTTTATCCCTAGCACAAATAGAGCATCTGACAAAGTGAAAGAACTACCATCACCAGTAGTCAAAATGATCTTACCAACTCCCATAACAGGATAAGAGGAGTTGTTGGCCAAGTAACAGTATTCCCTGTAGGGGCAGGCTCGAGTGAAGAGAAGAAACTGCACTGCGAGGTAATATGTTTGGTCGCCCCACTATCAAAATACCAAACATCTGAGTCTACTGCAGACATGCACTGCTCATGAGAAGGTGGTTCACCCATTCTTCTTCCTGCACAAGATTTGCAGACTCTGTTTTTGGTGTAGAGGCCTCTGCGACAACCATTCTAGCCTCTTTCTTCTTTGCCTCTTTAGCAGCCAGTTTTGGACAGTTCTTTATGATATGATCATTCCCTTTACAGTACTTACAAAACAATTTCTGCTTTTCTGATTTCTTCTCATCTTTATCTTCCTTCTTTGAATATGCAGAATTAGCAGATTTCTGCTTACTAGTTGAAGAGCTCCATTTTCCTTTGCCCTTCTGACTAGCCAGGAAAGCTTGATCTGCAACTTGCATAATGGACCTGTTTTGCCTGGACTGATCTTCCTGCAATAGAACAGAGACTAACTCCTCAAATGATAAGGCATTTGGATTGCCTTTCATCATCAACCGAAGAGTAGAAGCAAAACTCTGATATGAATCAGGAAGACCATTCAGAACGGTCTGCACAAGTGAGCTATCTGGTATAACCTCATCAGCAAAAATCAACTGTTCCTTCAAGTCTTTGATCTTCGTTAGGAAACTGTCCATAGAATCACCTTCATTCATGTGCTCACTCTCCAACTGTTTTCGGAGGTAGGCAACACGAGCCTCATTCCTAGCTTGGTACAATGTGGTAAGTGTATCCCAAGCATCCTTAGCTATCCTACAAGAGCAAATATGAGGAATAATGGCACGTTTGACAGACAAACCTATCAATGCATGTGCCTGGGCATCTCTGCCATCCCAACAAATCTCCTCTCCAGTAGGTGCAACAGAAATAGCAACACGAACAAGAATCTGCACAATATCATCTTCGACACCATCTTCATCATCTCCAACACCTATATTTGCAGTACCTGTAGTTGCAGGTGTAACAGGACGTCTTTCAACACCCTACACAATGTTCCATAGTCCTTTTGCAACCAATACATGACGCATCATATAAGCCCATGATGGGTAGTTGGTACCATCCAACTTATCCTCAACAGCCAACATACGGAATACATCACTGCTTTCAGCCATGGACGGTGACTAAAATACCTTGATGTAGAAAATTGACTATATCTCAAAAAGTTGAACCGAACTGCTCAGACGAGTTCTGCTAAACGTGTAGAAGACTTCGAGACGCTTATACTGGCGAACAAAAACAGTGTAGCTCAAGCGTAAGCACCACCTCCTTTACTTGTCAATCCGCGGAGACGTGAGGACCGGTATGAAGACCACGAGCAAGTGAAGGCACAAGTGCGTGAGTGAAAGCACACAAACATGCACACACATACATACACACACACGCGCACAAAGTAAGATCAAAGAGAGGAACAATGGAAAGCTTAGATTGCAAAAGAGTTCTCTTACAAAAGTTCTATTCTCTCACAAGCTAACCCCAAAAATGAGCTCTCTAGCTCTTTTTATAGTTTTTTTACTAGTTTTGGCCCTGTCCAGACCTAGTGTCCGGCCTAGTTAAAAATTAGGTTCCAGGGCTTATTTGAGGGCTCAAACGAAGTCTAAAAATTATGAAAATTGGTACGATGGTACTTCTAATACTCCTCAAGCTCGAGGACTCCTCGGCTTGAACAAAATGGAGTTACTAAAAATAGAAAATGGTATTTACAATGGTTTTTAGTGATGAAAATCACTATTTTTGTAGGGGATTCTTCTAAAAATTTGACATACACTTCTTGGAGCTCCCTACTTGCTCCCTTTCCTTGTGTGTCCACCTTTTGATGTGCTTCCATGCTTTTGTACTTGACTTTGAGCTTCAACACTCCCCCCCCTCTCAAGTCTGTCGTCCCTGACAGACCTTTGTTGTAGTGGTTGTTCCAAGTAGTGCCTTGAGAGGGAGTGTCCCTTCTGTATGAACAAAAGTCGTCTGACTTCCAGATGTGGCAGGGTTGGTTGTCTGGTTCTTCATCTATCATTGCGAGTCTTTGCAAGTTGTAGTTTCATGGTATGTGCTTCTTCCTTGGAGTCCAGCATGACGGTGTCATTGTGAGTCTCTGTTGATGTTTTCTAGATCTTCCAAAGTTGATGTTCATAGTAGTCATGCCCAGTACTCATAACCCCTACTGAGTGATGGGTAAGTGTGTTCGTGCATGGGTTGAGGAAAATAGGTGCCTTATGCACGGCCTTGTAATGTGGCCCTATGAATGCTTACTTAGGAAATGCATTGGAAGAAGTATGGTGCAAACATTGGGGGTCTTGAGCTAAGTGCTCAAGGGTATGCCGACGAAGAGGTTTCCTAAGCTATCAAGGTTATGATGATTCCAGAGTAAAGATACTTACCATGGAGAAGGTTGATGGATGTTTGTCTCTTCGTGTTGTACACTCGGCCTTTGGGATGGAACATTGTTGATGAATGTCCATGTTGATTGTCCACTGATGAGATCTTTTGAGTGGTGGATCTCCTCTCCTCTTGTCAAAGCAACATTTGTCACTAACAATGTGCATTTCTGAGCTTGGGCTCATGCACGTTCACTTCCCTATATTGACACTCAGAGGAATATTGGACACGTGCCGGTTTCTAAGAGATTACCATGCTGATTGACATAGACCATTCACCAGTGCTACTGTTCCATACTGGTTCAGGAAATACTGAGAATTGAATTGCTTTATATTCCTTGGCAAGCAACATCGGGTAACTACCCCAAGCTGAGTTTCACATATTCTCTTTAGCTCGCCATATGCAGGAGTCTTCTCCTCCAGAACTACCTTTTGCAGATATCTCCTTGGATGCTCTGGTACATGAAGTAGTTAAGCATCACTCAAGTTGCGGACCTTCAAGCTCTTCATTCCTACTATGGTAAGAGAAAATCATAGTTGTAGATGCCATGTTCATGCCAAATGCTTGTCCTCTACCAGATAAGGCAGCAATAATCTCACTGCTGGCCGAGACACACTTCTATCCAAATTGATAAATGCCTAGTAATCAACAGTTCCACCTTCAACTAAGCATGACTCATTCATGTTTCATAAGCCAAACCTGGGAACAAGCTCTCTCCCACTTTTCTTTCTCCCCCTTTTTTTTTTTTTTTTTTTGAAAAAAAGGATATCACAAAACAAGAACACAAAAGTTAGTATCAATAGAAATGTTCGACATATGTCACTGTGCTCTTGTGCATGGGATTCTCAAGTGTGTCTATGCACGGCCGTGTAATGTGGCCCTATATTAATGCATACTTTGGAAATGCATGACCTGAATGGTGCAAAAGACAGGGTTGTGCAAGGAGCACATGGTTGTTGCTCGTTCGAGGCTTTCGATGTTATTTGCAGAGGTTGATGCCGACCTTGGTGGAGGTATCCATTGAGTCTCGAACTGATGTAATCCTCCTTATTGGAGTCCATTTTAGAACATCATTTGGCAGTGTAGAGGTCACTTCAGGCGTCTTTTTCTTTGGATGCTTTCTGAACTGTGGTATCCAGTGTGGTTGACGCTTTGGTTCGGTGGAGGCTACTTGCACTTTTGGCTTCCAAACCCATATCCTTTTTGCATGTCTTCCTACTAATGTTGAAGAGCTGATTTGATCTTCCTTTGGTCTCTGTACGTGGTTCTTACCCTTTTCTCTTTTTGGCTTCTTTGTTGAAACCTTTTGCATGTGGGAGAACAAAGGTTGTTGTGGATGTAGGAGCTTCTTAGGTACCCACATCTGTAATTGCCCTTGTTGAGCTGCAGCTAACTTCTTAGGCACCCAAACTTGTTGGATACCTTGTGATTGAGCTTGTCTGAGCTGCTTCCTTCGTCTTCTGGCCTGGTTGGTTTGCATGGATGGGATTTGTGGGGGCAAGGCTGGTGGTTGCTCTCCTTTGCGTACCCATATCTGCTTCATGCTCGGAACTGCTTTTTTATCGAGTGGTGTCTTTCTATTTGATGTAGCAGTTATCGTGAATGGTTGTGTTTGCTTGTGTGGTGGACTCACAACTGTGGCTACTTGATTCTTTGGAGAAGAAGAAAGATCCACCCGCCTTCGAACCTGGTCTTCCACGATTGACTCCTTCTGCATCATAGAGCTTTTGACACATACAACATCTTCTTTCATATGATTAGTCTTGGAAGAACTAAGAGAGTGTGTGGTGCCATGATTTAGGAGCATGCAGTTCTCTAATTCTAATGTAATGCATTGTTCATGTACCCAAACTTGAAGAATTTGACTTCTTAGGTTTAAGTTAACTGCATGGTCATAGATCCAATCTTGACCCAGGACAAGTGGTTCTGTAAGGTTCTCATCTTGACATACTAGCGCTTTGACTTTCATTGGAACATCGTGAAGGTAGATGGGAAGTTCCACCTCGCCCAAACAAGGGGTTTCCACACCTCCCAAACCTATGAGATAAGCTTCTATGGGATTGATGTTCAACCCCAAGTCTTGGCAGTAGGAAAGTCTAACTGCACTACTTGCTGCACCTGAGTCAATCAATGCTTTCACCGTCCTTGCACCCTTCCCTTGTCCTATCTCTATGGTCACAAAGGGTCTTCGGTCAATGACCTGAGAAGTCGCTATGCCTGACTTTTGACACATATCCATGTGATATTTTGGGGCTTTTGAGTTGACTTCTAGGCCTAATTGCCTTAACTTATTTCGCCTAATACGCTCTCTGGCCTCTACCTATGCTTCTTCTCTCACGCTTAACTCTTCTTCTTTTCGCTTCTTAGCAGTGTTGAGTCTCATTAGCATATCCTCAGTAAGAGGTTCTTGATATAGCTTGACTCTACAGCCACTAATATAGTTTGGCAAGATATCTAGAGTGGCCAACTGAACTGCACCACTAGTGGAAATTCTATTAATGATCATGGGTCCGTATCCTCTTTTTTCCAACTTACGGGCATGTTGTTTTAGTGTGTATACCAACACTAGATCTCCCTCTTTCAATCCCTTATCCTTGATGTGTGCATCAAAGTATGCCTTTTGCCTCTTCTTTGCAGTGTAGATGCCTGCTGCCGCTCGTAGCCTCGTCTCACCCAAGCGTTCGAGATCAAAGATCCTAGAGGACAATTCATGCCCATTCCACTCATACTCTTGTGCTACTTTTAAGGCAGGGATTAAGAAATCTAATGGTAGCACAGCGTTCTGTCCGAAGACCATCTGAAATGGGGTGGCGTTGAGTACCGTTTTGTAGGCAACTCGATAAGCCCAAACAGCATGATGAAGTTGTTTGTCCCAATCAGAGCGTTTATTATTTACCAGTTTTGTCAATACGTTACAGAGGATCTTATTGGTACTCTCGGCTTGTCCGTTGGCTTGTGGGTGATAGGGGGCAGATTTCTTATGTATCACCAAGAATTCTTGGAGAAGATTTTCAATGACTTCATTCAAGAAGTGTGTGCCTCTATCGCTCACCAACTCTATTGGTAGTCCATATCTCGTGAACACATTCTCGAATAAGAACTTAGCCGTAGTCTGAGCATCATTCTTTGTTGTGGCTTTGACTTCTACCCACTTTGTAAGGTAATCTGTGGCTACAATGATGTACTCTGCATGGGAGTTTCTAGCTGGGGGGTTAATAGGACCTATGAAGTCTATGCCCCACTTCGAAAATGCACGTCCTCCCATCATTGGCCTCAAGGGCATCTCGTCTTTTCTAACTGGATATTGTGCACGTTGGCATGTGTCACATTTCTTCACATAGGTATGTGCATCCATATGAAGAGTGGGCCACCAAAGTCCTGAGAATAGAATGGTCTTGATCACTCGGTCAGGACCAAAATGTCCACCTGCAACACCACTGTGTGCAGTTTCTAAGACTTTCAAATAATCTGATTCGTGAACGCACAGTCGTAAGTAACCATCTTTGCCTCTTCGGTATAGGTTGTCTCCTACTAGGGCATAGCCTTGAGCCTCTTGCTCCATGCTTCTTCTTCTTGCTAGACTAACCTCTTTGGGTAATCTTCCCGATCTCATAAACTCTACCAATGGAGCACTCCAATCTGGAATTAATGACACTTGATAAAGGGTCGCATGCTCCACTGGGGGTTTCTCTCTGCACCTTGGACAATTCTTAATCCACTCATGTATTTCTTTGTCCATGCTAGGCCAATACACTCCTAAACGCTTTAGATTCTGCAATGTTCGTTGTTTAGAATAGTGATTTCCTAGCATTCCTTCATGGGCTTGTTGCAACCAACTACTATGTTCATCATCCTCCACACAACAAGCTAATACACCCTCAGTATCTTGTTTGTACATGCTTCCTGCTAATATGTGATATTTTTGTGATTTTACAATTTCTTCTTGTGATGTTTTCACATTCTTATTTGCAGGGCCAAAGGTTAGGACTGGTACCAACTTATTTGCCCATTTAGGAACAACTTCTAAATTGAACAGATAAGCATCGGGTAATTCGTCAGACACTCCTTGCGGTGACTCTCCTGAAGTGATGCGAGAAAGGTGATCTGCCCGAAGGTGGGTTCTACCTTTCCTGACAACAACTTCAAAGTCATATTCCATTAGTAAGAGGAACCATCTTACTAAGCGTCCAGTATTGCAAGGTTTATTGACCAAATATAACAAAGCTTGATGATCAGTGAAAAACTTGAACTTGTTGGCCAATAAATAGTGTCTAAATTTCTTCACAGCATATACCATGCCTAAGCCCTCTCGCTCAGTTGTGGTATAGTTCCGTTCAGCTACAGTGAGTTGTCTACTAGCATATGCTATGGGCAAATCTAAGTTTCCTTCACTAGTGGGTTGTGCTAGCACACATCCTATGGCATGATTGGATGCATCCACATGGACATGGAATGGTTTATTCCAATCAGGAGTGGTGAGTATTGGTGCCGTGCACAAACGTTTCTTCAGTTCGTTGAAAGAATTCTCGCATTCGTCGTTCCACTCAAAATTAGACAACAAGGCATAAAGGGGTCTAGCTATGATCGCGTACATGTGGATAAACCTACGGTAGTATCCACAATGGCCCATAAAGGCTTGTACCTCTTTAATATTCCTTGGCCGTGGTAGCTCTGCTATGGCTCGTACCTTATCTTCATCTGTTGAGATTCCATTCTTAGAAACAATATGACCTAAGATTTTACCTTGACGCACCATAAACACACACTTTTCTGGGTTCAGACACACTCGATATTCTCTACACTTGTTGAAGATTTGTCTGAGCTCAGGGATGTGAAACCTTCTTTCTTGGGAATGAGCACATAAATCATCCACATACACTTCTAAGCTCTTTCGCAGGAACTCTTTGAAGACATGACACATGAGCCTTTGGAATGTTGCAGGTGCATTGGTGAGCCCAAATGGCATCACACGAAATGCAAAGATTCCCCACTCTGTAGCAAAAGCTATTTTGTGTTGATCTTCTGGGGCAATGGCTACTTGATTGTAACCTGAAAATCCATCAAGGAAGCTATAAACTTCCTTGCCTGCAACACGCTCCAAAAGGTGTTTTGTGATTGGAAGTGGATAACTATCTCTAATCGTAGCGGCATTAACTTTTTTAAGGTTAATACACACTCGCAACTTCCCGTTCTTCTTGGGTACCACAACAATGGGGGACACCCATTCGGTATGCTCAATCTCATAGATGAATCCAGCTTCAATCAACCTATCAATTTCTTCTTTTATTTTGGCTGCATAGGTATCATTATATGTGTAGGGCTTCTGTTTGGTGGGCTTAGCATCAGCAGTCATGGGGATAGTATGAGAGCAAATTCTTGGATCTACCCCTTTCAAGTCTCTATAGTGCCATGCAAACACATCCCTATATTCCCTTAATAGAGCTATGAGCTCCATTTCCTCTCTTGCACTTAGGTCATATCCTATATATGTGCATCTCTCTTCGTTCGCTTCAATGGTCACTACAATCTTCTTGGTCTTTTCTTTATTATCATATGATTCTCCTATGATGGCCTCTCTCTTAGGCATTCGTACCAAAATTTTGCGGTCGTCAACTTCATATTTCTTGAAGTTTTCTGGTACTTCAAACAATGATTCCTCCTCTTCTTGTTTCACTGCTTTTCTTTTCTTTTTCTTTTGACTACTCTCACTTCCATCCTTTGAGTTTACTGTTTTAATACTTGTGAGAGGTTCTTCTTCTTTCTGGGTGAACACTCCTATATCTTCTAGATAGTGCTGCTCTGAGTTAAAGCAACTATCCATCACAATAGACTCCAGGTCATCACTAGGGTCACATTCTTCTAGCAAGGGTTGACACATGAAAACTGAGATATCATAACCCTCCTCATCACAATGAGGTGTCCACTGTTCCTCATTGACAGCAATGTCCATGGTGGCTAAGATTTCTGGCCAGCCATGAGGCTCAAACTCCTCATCTGGAAAGATCATCGGTGTGTAGGCTGGGTCTCTAACTGGTCTATCTCCTAGCGAAGTTCCTTCTTCTCTTGCCTTTAAACGTTTTTCCTCTTCCTTTGCGACCTTGCACATCCACAAATGAGTATCTTCATGCAGCCATGATGGATCAGGTGAACTTTCAGAATGCACAGAGATGGAATCTTCTTTCACTTTGTGGATAGAATTCCACTGTAGGGGTGGTACATCTCTGAAGGTGTAATCCTTCAAATTGACCTTGGTGGTGACCCCTAAGTGCTGTAAGTACAAGGAGTTAGTTCCCCAATCCTGTACTATTTGCAATTGTTGTAGGAAGTGTCTTCCTAGGATCATCTCATAGACATTATTTTTCTCAAAGTCACATATAGCAAATGTGTGCTCAAACTCTACACCACAAGTGGTTAGAGTGATCCCATCTAGCAATCCTAGAGGTCTTTCAAAATGACCAATAGCCATTTGAAGCTTCATTCTAGTTGGTCTTAATGTGGGCTTGCCCCATTGCTTCCACAAGGAGGTGGTCGCAATAGCAACACCAGCACCTGAATCTATGATTGCTTTGGTTGTGTAACCTTGGTAGGTGATTGGAAGATAAGTATTACCTTCTTCACCCTCACACATGTCCCCTATTTTGTCTAGAGGTATCTCTGGTACCCTTTGCTTGGAGCCTGCTTTTGGCATGTTGGAATCAAGTTCTGGAACCTGATCCTTCACATGATTCCAAAGCTCAGGTTTTGCTTTGAGCAGCTCTTCTACAGTGAGATGACACTGAACCTTAGTGTTCTTCACGACATCCGTGTTCCTTGGAACCACTGAGTCTTCATTTCTTACTAGTATTGTGGGAGCTCTAATCTGGAGAGATTCAGATTCCCATGGGCCTGGAAATTGAGGCAGTTCTTCTAAGGTATTAGATTCAAAATCTAACCTTTCGTCTTCTTGTTGTTCTGTGTCATCTCCGTAAATAGATGGAATGTCTTGGGGAAATTGATCATGAAGATCATCAATCTCAGGAATAGGAGGGGAATTACCCTTCTCCTTGGCCCATTTATCTTCTTGTATTTCCCGCAAGAACTCTTGAGAGTACTGTTGAATTGAAGGAGGTATTCCAGCATCTGTGGAATTAGGAACATAAGCTCCTCTTGGTGGTGAGCTTCTTCTCTCAATAACTGGTTGAGCCTGTGGAGGTAAAGAAACTTGTGGTTTGTTTACCAATTGCTCTAATCTTTCTAGTAAGCCCTGGAAATGCAAATCTGATTTGATAGAGTTTGTCTGATTGAACTTTTGACTAGTCTCAAGTATGGCTTGAGCTTGTTCTACCATTTTCATGCACATTTTCATCCGTTCAATCTCTAAATCTGCTCTAGGGTAACTCTTGTCTAGGTTTGCCGCTGTAGGCCCTTCTTGAAGTCGAGCCTGGTAGGCCTTGAACATCATGTCCAAGCCTTCTGGGGTTGGATCTGCAAGAACAGACCCTGGTTGCGGTCTATTTACAATGGGTGGTGGGGTGGGATGAGGTGGAGTGGATGGAGTTTCGGCATGCGAGGGGCTTTGAGATGCAATGTCTTCTATTTTCGTTTTCGCTTCTTTTAAGCTTTCTTCTAGTTCCGATAACTTTTTATTCCACTTGCAATTGGCCTTCTCTCTGGTATCCTTCCATGTTCTTGTTTTCCTCTTACTAGGCTCTCCTGATTCACTCGACTCTGATTGTTCTGTTGGTTTATCCTGTTGTAAGGCTTGTGCTCTAGTGACAGCTTGTATAGGAGCCACATTGCTACTACTTGAACTTGAATCTGCCACTAAGCCTACCACATTAATGGGTGTAATCTTGGGTGCACTGGAGGGGTTTCTTGGACAATCTCTGGGGAGATGGTCTTTGCCACAATCAGGACAAAAAGCCTGTATTATGATAGCCTGTCCTTGACTCGGAGATGGTGGGTGGGGACAGTCACGAATGAAATGGTCACCATGACATCTGAAACAAGATCCTCTAGGGGCTTGTGGTCTCATTTGTCTCAACTGGGGCCTAGGGTTAGGATTTGTGTACATGACATTGGAGTATTCTGGCTCCCAATTTTGCTCCATAGGCGGTGCCTCATATTGATACGAGTAAATCTCACTATGTTCAGGTGACTCTGTGTAATAAGCATGTGGACTACCTTCATGGGAGTAGTCTGAACTATGAGCATGAGAGTCATTATCTTGTATCAATGGGGTTAGTGGCACCAAAGCTCTATTTGGATTTTCCTCTCCCACAGCATATTTGACTGGAATCACGTTAGCTGGAGCTGGTGGTTGGTTTCCCAAGACAGGTTGCGGCCTATATGGTACCTGATATTGCTGTTGTGGTCTATAATATGGCTGTTGGTATTGGTTCTGATACCTACCTTGTGGGTAAGGTTGCTGATAATTCTGTCTAACAGCCTGCCTATTGTAGGGACAATCTTGAGCCGTGTGGTTTGTGTATTTTCTCTCAATAGTGCAATATGGAGCATTCCTTTCTCTAATGTTTTGGTTTTGCATTGGGCATACATTAGCCATGTGGTCGCCCCCACAAGTATAACACTGATTCACTGGAGTGACTCTCTGTGTTTGTTTATTTTGGACTCCCAGCTTCTTGGCAACTTGCTCAGCTATCTCTTCTATTTCTGTGGAGATCTTTGAAGTATGACTAGTAGAACTATCCGAATCTTTGTAGAGTTTGGACAATCCTAACTCCTCTCCCAAGTTATCTTCTATGTCAATGCATGTCCGCACGCACTCTTCTATGGATCTAGGCTCTTTCAAATATACATATGATCTTAACTTTGTGCTCAGTAAGCCATCTAAGAACAAAGCCACTTGTTTGGCTGGTGTGGGTAACTCTGGAGTAGGGCATCTTTCTAGGTACTGTCTGAACCTTCTACCTGCTATTCGCACTGTTTCTTGGGGTGTCTGCTTGAAACTGTGGATCAGGGACGATGTGTTATGCCTGATACCACTCTTGGAAAATTCTACAATGAATTCGTCTAGCAGTTGACCTATATCGCGATAGTTGCGACTACTCAGTGGTTGAAACCAAGCCAAGGCAGTGCCCTTAAGAGTCAAACCAAATGCCTCGTACTGGGTGAACAAGTCCTCAACCTGTTCAGCTCTTAACACTTGTTTGAACTCGGCCACATGATCATAAGGATCTCCTGACCCGTCGAAATAATTCTTCATTGCCTTGATCACTTGAGTGGGTCTAAGGGTTCTTGGGTGCTCTCGGGGTCTAGGCAATGGAAAATCATGTTCATCTCTTTGTTGCCTATGTGCTTGATGTCTCTCTCTTTCAGGTCTTTCATTTTCAAATCCTGATCTATTCCTGCCTACGGTGTGTGCAAAACTTACCTCAGGTCTCTCTCTAGCTCTTTCTCTCTGAGCTTCATGAGCGTGGGATGATCCTACTCCTTGGAGGCCATGGGAAACATTGGATCTTGGTGGGGGGAAAATCAATTCATTCTTCCAAGTATATGCATGTCTATCATGTTCTGTTACCAAGAATATCTTCTCTTATGTGTTATCCAGGTAGACAACTTTGCCTGGTATCTCAGGATCTTTGAATTCATAGATGATAACTATGCCCAATTGGCTAGGTTGATCTGGCTTGAATCTCCAAAAGGCTTCCTCTGTTTCTCTATTCAAAAATAGTTCTATGCTTTTGTTATCTTGAGGATCCAGTCTGGAGTGATCACTCGGGTCAAAACTGACTTACCTCTAGGTGTCTGGGGTCCTTGTCCTACATTTCCTTGTTCTAGGTCTCCTATTTCATTCTCAGGAATGACATTTCCAAACTCATCAGTCCTATCTGGTAGGTTGGTGCCCACATACATGGTTCCTTCCTTATCAATGTATGAATCCTCTTCGAACTTGACCATCGGGTGTTCAAGTCCAAAGGATTGATCTGGATTTTTGAGTTGGACCACTGATCGCCTCAGACCATCCTCATAGATGCGAGCACCTAATTGGTTGGTCCGAATATATTCCAACTGTGTCTTATAGGGACCTTCTGGTGTTTGTAGATGGGCAGTCCCTGAGCCACCTGCAGGTTTTCCCATACTAAAAGACATTTCTGAATCACTTGTGTCTGAACTTAGTAAAAGATGACCACTTAGTTGTTGTGCCCAAGACTTGGATGTATGGTTGACACTAGCCTCAGAAGATCTAATGCTTTGTTTATCCTTGCCTAAGTGTCTACCAGATCTCAGGTTCATAAGCTTTAGTCAAGAGTCCAAACTTCCCCTTGGTATGGTTCAAAATTCTTTGGAGTCCCCTTGGTTCCCTAGTCCCACTTGAGGTTCAACTTCAAATTATCCTATCTCAAAATCAACGCGTTATTCTTGAAACAAACAGTTGAGGTCGTGTAGGATTTAAAACGAGCTTTCCAACGAGCTATAGAGCTCAAAAAATGGACTTTGGATGAAAAAGTTATGCCAATTCAGGCTCTTGGGGGTCAAAACAGGCAAACAGGACCTTTGGAGAAAATCGCGATTTTGTGAACTTTCAGAGAATCGCGATTTTGTGAACTTCCAGAGAATCGCGATTTTGTGAACTCAGAAAATCGCGATGTTGAGCACAAAATCGTGTTTCTGAAAATCGCGATGTTGAGCACAAAATCGTGTTTCTGAAAATCGCGATGTTGAGCACAAAATCGTGTTTTTGAAAATCGCGATTTTGACTCAGAGAATCGTGATTTACAAAATCGTGTTTTTTCACAAAATCGTGTTTTCTCAGAATCGTGTTTTTGGCATGAAAATCGCGATGTTGATCACAAAATCGTGTTTCCGAGAATCGTGTTTTTTGACATGAAAATCGCGATTTTGAGCACAGAATCGTGTTTTAGAGAATCGTGTTTTTTGACATGAAAATCGCAATTTTGAGCACAGAATCGTGTTTTTGAAAATCGCGATTTTGACTCAGAGAATCGTGATTTACAAAATCGTGTTTTTTGCTGAAAATCGTGATTTGTGAGAATCGCGATTTTGAGCCCGCTGAAAATCGTATTTTCTCAGAATCGTGTTTTTGGCATGAAAATCGCGATGTTGAGCACAAAATCGTGTTTATGAAAATCGCGATTTTGAGCACAGAATCGTGTTTTAGAGAATCATGTTTTTGGCATGAAAATCGCGATGTTGAGCACAAAATCGTGTTTTTTGAAAATCGCGATTTTGACTCAGAGGATCGTGATTCACAAAATCGTGTTTTTTGCTGAAAATCGTGATTTTTTTGAGAATCGCGATTTTGAGCCCGCTGAAAATCGTATTTTCTCAGAATCGTGTTTTTGACAAGAAAATCGCGATGTTGAGCACAAAATCGTGTTTCTGAAAATCGCGATGTTGAGTACAAAATCGTGTTTTTGAAAATCGCGATTTTGACTCAGAGAATCGTGATTTACAAAATCGTGTTTTTTCACAAAATCGTGTTTTTTTACTGAAAATCGTGATTTTTTGAGAATCGCGATTTTGAGTAGGGAATCGTGTTTTCTCAAAATCGTGTTTTTTGACTGAAAATCGTGATTTGTGAGAATCGCGATTTTGAGCACAATCACAGAATCGTGATTCTGAGAATGACCACAGAATCGTGATTTTTTCAGCCAACTTTTAGGCGGGAAAACAGAAAATCGTGATTTTTCAAAAAATTTTGAATTTTCACAGAATCGCGATTTTCATCACAGAATCGCGTTTTTTGGCGGGAAATTCAAATTTCTGAGCGCCGGCTATGGCGAGCTCCGTATGAGCAGAAAATTCATGAAAAAAACACAGCGCTTGCTCTCCCTTGCTTCTCCTAACTCCTTCCCACACAATAATGCATGAAAAATGGTATGAAGATGGTGAAAATGCACTAAAAAACAAGAATTTTCTATGAAGAAGAAGATGGAAGAAGGTGGAGATGATGATGATGATGATGAAGATGAAGAGGAAAAAACAGAAAATGAACTGAAATGACAGTTTTTTTACCTTCCAACGTCGCAAATCTACGATCTTACCATCACAACGCTCGTCCTCGAAGCTCTCTCCCCGGCAACGGCGCCAAAATTTGGTGTAGCTCAAGCGTAAGCACCACCTCCTTTACTTGTCAATCCGCGGAGACGTGAGGACCGGTATGAAGACCACGAGCAAGTGAAGGCACAAGTTCGTGAGTGAAAGCACACAAACATGCACACACATACATACACACACACGCGCACAAAGTAAGATCAAAGAGAGGAACAATGGAAAGCTTAGATTGCAAAAGAGTTCTCTTACAAAAGTTCTATTCTCTCACAAGCTAACCCCAAAAATGAGCTCTCTAGCTCTTTTTATAGTTTTTTGACTAGTTTTGGCCCTGTCCAGACCTAGTGTCCGGCCTAGTTAAAAATTAGGTTCCAGGGCTTATTTGAGGGCTCAAACGAAGTCTAAAAATTATGAAAATTGGTACGATGGTACTTCTAATACTCCTCAAGCTCGAGGACTCCTCGGCTTGAGCAAAATGGAGTTACTAAAAATAGAAAATGGTATTTACAATGGTTTTTAGTGATGAAAATCACTATTTTTGTAGGGGATTCTTCTGAAAATTTGACATACACTTCTTGGAGCTCCCTACTTGCTCCCTTTCCTTGTGTGTCCACCTTTTGATGTGCTTCCGTGCTTTTGTACTTGACTTTGAGCTTCAACAAACAGGTATATACCTTTGGCACAAAAAGATGAAATAGCCTACACAAGCGCTGTGATAGTGCGTTCGGAGGTCGAAACGAGCTCAGATCGCAATTTTGGCACCACAGAGCAAAGCAGTTTTGGTCTCGGAAACACCCTAAGTATGCTCACCAAAATTCATACGATTCTGAGACTGCAAACGGAGGAGTGTCGACGGCGCCCTAGATGAAGCGACGACCTGCTCTGATACCAATTGTTGGAGTTAGACGTCTGCGGAAGCACGCGAATAGCACAAGGAAGAAGAAGAAGCTTGGAGCACAACACACAATACTGAATGTATTACTAGAGAATGTACAAAGATAAGTAGCCCATTAGGGCAATAGGCGTATATACAAGCCGGGGGAAAAAAACCTCCTAAAGAGGGAAAAAAGTGCCCCGGTGGTCCTAGTGTGTTCACACACATCACTACCTAAATATATCAACAATCTTCATTTCTAAGATTCATATAATCACCAATTATTGATTGTCTTGCTCCAACAATAATGCACCTCAATATGTTTGGTCCGTGCATGAAACACTGGGTTTTGTGGAATAGCCAGTGCACTCTGACTATCAATGAGAATATGTGTAGCAACATCAATGTCCATGCAAAGATCCATCAATAGGCATCTCAGCCATATACACTCCACTGTAGCTATGAAAAATGCCCTATACTCAGCTTCAGAACTTGATGTCGCAACTATAGGTTGCTTCTTACTCAACCAAGATATGCATGAGCCTCTAAGGAAAAAGCAATTACCACTAGTGGACATGCAAGTATCATAACAACTAGCCCAATCACTATCTCTAAAAGCATGCAAGCATGGTTGAATATCTCTTCCATAAAAGAGACCTAAGCTCAAAGTGCCTTTGAGATATCTAAACACACATTTCACTGCTTGCCAATGCTTAGTGCCAAAGCTATGCCTGAATCGACTCAACTAGGAAACTGCATACTATATATCCGGCCTTGTGTTGCATGCATATATAAGACACCCCACAACTTGCTGATAAAGAGAAGTGTCAAATGCATCACTAGAATCCTCAACTCAGAACCTGAATCTTGTCTCAATTGGTGTGGAAACTGGCTTGCAATCCTCAAAGTCAAAACACTGAAGTAGTTTTTCAACATACTTTGCTTGATACATAACAATTCCCCCCTCAACAGATACAAACTGGATGCCAAGATAGTAGCTCAAAAGACCAAGATAAGTGACATCAAAAGTATGTTATAAATCAGCCATAAGAATGTCAAGTTTTGCATCACATGACCCAGTCAAGAGTATGTCATTGACATAAAGAACAAGCACTGTAAGATCAGCCCCATCTTTGTGTACATAGAGTGTGCTTTCAATTGGACTACATGTGAAGCCAATGTTGGAGAAACAATCACTAATTGGACATATATTTGAAGGTCAAAGCTTTATTAGAAGACCACATGCCTATGTGAAGGGACAAATTCACGTGTATTATATTTGTAAAGTTAGTTCAGTTTAGTTCTAGAAGTTTTTTAAAAATAATGAGAATGAGAAAATCTATATAAGTTAGTTTGTATCAACTGACGTGGAGAGAGAGTAGTGGAAGAGAAGTAGTTAGAGTGAGAAAAAATTCATTTTGTATAACTGAGAACAGTCGGGCTTCTCTACGTGAGAAAGCACCTGTGTATTTATGAGGTTTCATAGTTATGAAAAGAGTTGATTAAACTTTTGTGTATAAGCCTTCCTTCTCCATCTCCAGAGTTTATTTTCTGTGTAATGATTTCAAAAGTTGAAGTTTTCCAAGCAAGTTGATGCCTGACATCGAATCTAAGTGATAAGACCTTGTTTTCATATCTGATTTTTATCTACTGCTAAATCTCCTTGAAAAGATGAGGTTTGGGGAGCAACTCGATGCCTGGCATCGAGTTTATGCGTAAAGTCGATGCCTGGCATTGAATTCCAGTTGATAAGTGATGTTTGAAGTGTGCATGAAATCATATATTGTTGTGCCATCTGAAGGTTGAGGTTTTATGCAGGAAGTCGATGCCTGGCATTGAATCCCTGCTCAAAACTAGCTAAAATCATCGCAAGTCGATGCCCAGCATCGAATTCTCCTTGCAAGTCGATGCTATGCATCAAATTTCTATTTTTAGACAGGTGCTCTTACTATAATAGGTAAAATTTCCAATTTTGGCAGTTATACATAGTCATCTTGTGAAGGCCATAACTTGAGTTCTAGAGATCTATTTCTTGCAAATAATAGCTTGTTGGAAAGCTCTTTGCTTCTACTTTCATCCCCTAAAACATCGTTGGAAAATAATATTTTTTCTAAGAGAAATTAGCAATATACTGAAGGTATGTCATTTTATTTCCGAAGAAGTAAAGT
>CM035426.1:103461706-103584206 GCA_020310875.1 Ceratopteris richardii
CTTGATGTACAGCAGTAGTCGGAGTTCTGTTCATGATGTATACAGTAGTGCATAGAGCTTCTGCCCAATAACAATGAGTCATATTCTTCTTACCCATCACGTCTCTTCCTATTTCTACATATGTCTACTTTTGTATTCAGCAATGCCATTCTATTGTATTGTGTACCTGCATGAAAACTGACTTCGAATTCCATGACTTTTTAGAAAGTTATTGATCTCATTTGACATGTATTCACCTCTTCCATCAGACCTTAATGTTTGAATATACTTTCCTATTTGCTTTTCCACCATGAACTTAAAATTTTGGAAGTGAGTGAATACCTCACTCTTCTCGTTTATGAAATATATGCATAGATTTTGTGTATGGTCATCAATGAAAGTAACATAAAACTTGCAACCACCCATAGATGTGGTCTTTGTAGGAACCCAAACATTTGTATGTACTACTTCTAGCACATTCTCACTAGCATGCTTGTCATGCAGAAATGATGCTCTTGAGTGTTTACTAAATTGACATATTGCACATACCTTTTGCATTTCTACAACTTTGAAATTTGGTAGTCCATTGACAATCTCCTTTGACTTCATCAATTTCAATCTCTGCAAATTTTCATGTCCAATTCATTTGTGCCAGATCTCTATATCAGCAGTAACTCTCGCACCTTTTGCAAACATGGCTTCATTCATTTCAAGAATTTTCACATTTAAGGTGAACATCCTACCCACTTTGTTTCCTTTGGCAATCAATCTTCCATCCTATTAAAACTCTTCTACATATAACCCATCAGCATTGAACCTGACTTGTAATCTCTAGTCAACCATTTGTCCAACAGAAACCAGATTCTTTGTTATATTTGGAACATGAAGCACATCAGCAAGATGTTTTACCTTCTTGTCCTCCATAGACAATGCTAATTTTCCTATATGCTTGATAGGGTGTGATGTGTCATCACCTGTTTCAACATATCTAGGAATTGGCAATTTTTGGAAACTACTAAACCATTCTGCATGGCTAGTCATGTGATTTGAAGCACCTGAATCAACATACCAGACATTATCATTCGATTTTGAAACATTAGCAAACATTGTATTCATCATATGATGTTGGACCATGAACAGCTTCTTAGAATCATATGCACTTATGGATGCATAGTTGTTTTGCTACCTTCTGTTATTTTGATTCTTCAACCTACAATCATGTTCAAAATGTCCAGGTTCATCACAATTCCAACATTCTTTATTGTCATTACCTTAATCATTTCTTTGAAAATCCATATGGCCTCTTTGGCTCCCCTTCCCTCAAAATTGTCCTTTACCTCCTGTATGATTTTGTTGTTGACCTTGTCCTTGATTATTGTGTCCTCTTCCACTTCCAAAACCTCTAACTCTACCTCTTCCTCTACCAGATTAGAATACCTAAATCCTTTACTGTCATTAATCGAATCATTTCTTTGAAAATGTTTGTGGCCTCATTGGCTCTCCCTACCTCAAAATTGTCCTCTACCTCCTGTATGATTATTCTGTTGACCTTGGTCTTGATTATTGTGTCCTCTTCTACTTCTAAAGCCTCTACTCTACCTCTTACTCTGCCAGAGTAGAATACCTACTCAGAATTAGGTTTTCCATGGGATTTCGAGTCCTCACCAAGATTCTTTTGTTCAATAATCAACATGGACACTAGATCAGCAAAATTCAAAATATTTTCCCTAGTCTGAATAGATGTCCTAAACTACTTATATGAAGCACTTAAACCATGAAGCACTTAAACCACAAAGGCATACTTCTGACTTATCATCATCATCTACATTCACACCATTATATGCAAGTGACTCACATATGCTTTTATTTTCAGAGTGTAGTCACTTATTGACATGCCCTTTTTCTCCAGTGTATGCAGCTCGTTCTTGAGTTGCAATTTTTGTGCCTTTGTATTGGTCTCATACAATGTGACCAGATTATTCCAAGCCTCTATCGGAGTCTTGGCATCCTGTATGTGCCCAATCCTGCTATCCTATATGCTAACATATATCCAATACATTACCTTTCATCCTCCTTGATTCCATTCTTCATATGCTCTTAACTGGTCCACAGTCTGATTCCTCTCTGGTAACTACAAAGCATTTTCATTCTCTCCTTTGATGTACTTCCAGTAGCCTTTTCCCATCAGGAAATTCATCATTCTGAATCTCGAAGCATGGAAGTTGTTCTTGTCCAGCTTATCACTCATAAGCTTACTCATTCCATCTGCATTTGCCATTTTTGCAGCAATTCACAATACGGCAAAACACTAGAAGCAGTACTTCTGCTTGAACACTATCGCACTTTGATATGACAGTTGGATTAAAAAAAATAGAGTTTTAATATATCAACAATACACAGAACCAATTGAAATTCTGGATCTGGAATATATGAGTGTTTCCAAATAGGATGCAAGATATCATTTCATGAATTGACCTAATTTTTCTATGGGCCCCACCTTGCGGGCTCGAAACGGAGGTCAAGATGGCCTTCTACCTTCATGCCAATTTTTGTAGAAATTTGAAGTCATTTGTGAATCACGCTTTCTCCACGCCTTCTCACATACTCTTCATCATCGCCTTCTCCATGAGCTCTCTACAGCCACACTGTAGAGAGCTCATCTAATTCCATAGTCAATGCATCTAATTCCATAGTCAATGCATTGATGGTTAAGATTTGAGAGCCCAATTGCAAACAGGCTGAGAGATTTATGTGTAGGAACATTTATATGTGAAGAAGTGATGAGTGTCTTCTGAAACAGGCACAATCTCGATGATCAAAGAATTGATCAGTTCTCAGTGCACAGTGTAAATTTTTACACAAATGAGGAGTCAAAATCTAAGTTGGAAGGTAAGCCATCTATGGCTAAAATCATTTGCTTAAATGGGTTCTAGTTTGGGAGAACTATGTGTTAGAAGTTGCAGGTGTCAAAGTCGACTCTACAAGAAGGCAGTTTCAGACATAGGTAGATTGTTTGGATCATTTCTCATAATCTACTGAACATTTGAGATGTTTTAACTTGGAGGAGGTGTGCAACCTTTAGGTGACACCTTGTACAAAGTTTCATCAAAAACTTTACACATTTGATCAGTCAATGAGTGAGCAATGTGTAATAGACTTTTCTGTGTAGTGACTTTCTTCACACTTAGCTAAAGTCTTGATAGTTTGGCACTTGTCTTCCAAAATTGGTTGAAGTTTAGAGTTATTCTTGATAAAGAGGTGGTCTAACATCAAGGGTAGCCTGTCTTTTGGAGATTAACACTCTCCATCAGTGTTATCAGAGCAAGATTCATCAGATTTGAAGAAAAGGAAGACCCTGACTGCTGCAGATATACAAAATTCAAACTTTGAAGATTCAAAAGGACAAACTGTGAAAGAAAAATTGAAGGGAGACACACAAGAGTAATCAAAAGGATTAGAAGGAGTAAACTTTGAAGCTAAGGTACATTCATTTATTATAAGGTTATAGATTTGATAGTATAGGTAAAGAAAGGATGGGAGATAGTCTCCAAATTGAGAAGCTGGATAGAGAGAACTATCAACCTTGGTCTATGAGGATGGAAGCTCATCTTATGAGCAAAGATCTGCTGAAATACATCACAATAGAGGAAGAAAAGCCAGAGTTCAAAGATCCTAGTGTTCCAACTAGGGAGGAGCTTGCAGATTTAAAGATTTGGATGAAGAAGGATGCTCAAGCAAGGAGCATAATTTACATGGCAGTGAATGATTATTTGCTTCCTCATATCAGAGGAGTTGAAAGTGCAAGTGACATTTGGAGTGCTTTGGAAGAGCATTTTCAGAATACAACCAAGTCAAGGAAAGCATCATTAGGGCAGAGTTTACTACATTCAAGAAGAAGACTTCACAATCAATATCTGATTATGTGACAAAGATGAAAGACATTGCTGATTCTTTAGGTGCAGTTGATGAAGATATTGAAGAAGATAAGTTGGTAAGACAAATTCTCACAGGTCTAAGAGGAGATGAGAAGTATATTTTCTACAAAACTTTCATTAGATCATTTCACTCCTGATTTGAATCAATTGTTAGGACATATGCTAACTTTTGAGAATGATATCAAAGGAGATGTTGATAAGAGTGCAGGTCATGCAATGTATTCTAAAGACAAGAAGAAAGCTAACAAAGTAAAGCAACAATCAGTTGAAGATGAAAGTACTTCAAGTCAAGCAAACTTTCTAAGAGGAAGAGGAAATGACAGAAGAGGAAGAGGCAGAAAGAACAAAGATAATGTCAGAGCTTGTTGGATATGTGGTAACACCAATCATTTATCTCATGAATGTTGGCATAATAATCAAAGCAATGGTAATTTTAATCAGAATTTTAATCAAAGAGGAAGAGGTGGTAGATATCAGAGAGGAAATTTTGTTGGGGTGGTCGACGTCTTCGGTAGTACCGCTTTTATACCTCTGATAGTAGTAAGCTTCCGGTACCACCCGTCTGCCGCAGCAAAGACTCGAACCTTATCAAGCCTGCGGAAATTCGCTGCGCCACCGAATTAGTGTTAAACTACAGTGATGTTAGGACACCTCTATAATCAACAGTAGCTTAACAGGGCTTCTGCCACTCAAACTCTATTAGACTGTGCTTTGAATTCTCTTGGAATTCCACCGGAATTTCACCGGACTGTTACTGGACTGTCACCGAAATTTACCGGAATCTTATCGGAATGATCTTCAAATCTGTTCGTAATTGCTTCAAATGTTTATACGTGAAATAAGGAAGTAATGAATGAACTTCCCTTACTGACATAACTCTTCCTGAAGTTTAGAGAAAAAACTTCATCAGTTCAGAGTGCTATTTTCGGTCCGACTTTGTAGTATTTTCGGTCCGACTTTGTACTGTGTGTACATATCCATTTCACCGAAAACTTTGATCCGTATAAAGTAGAGACTTCTAGCTACAAGATTAGCTATGTCTCATACAAAACTCTATATTATTCTGCGAGATATACTTCGTGGTTCTTCCCGAAAACACGTTTATTGAGTAAACCATAAGTGACCGAAAGTACGTATACGGTGAAGCTGTAACTGTTAACTAACTTTAACCGTAACATAGAATATTCAAAATTCTACTCATACGAAGAATGCGCGCAGAGCTTCCACATGAACATGTGTTTTCTATTAGAGAAGATGTGTACAAACAAGCTTGGCCTCTTCTTGCTCAACCTATAGAAACTCTCCTACACTGAGTGGTTTCTTATTACCATCTCTCTCAGATGAATACCTGACATTTCAGGTTTCTATTCATCTTTACATACGCGATCTATGGCATCTTCTATACTACATACGCGATCTTTGGTGTCTTCTATCTCTCTCTCTATCTGTATATCTGTATCTCTGCATCTCTACGCTTCTTCTATATTTCATCTCTCTCTGTTTCGCTCGATTCTTGATTGATATATATATATAGTCTTCATTCTTCCACGCTCTTCTGCGCCTTTCACTTTCGGTATGCTCCACAATCCTTCTTTATGTGCGTTATGCACACTCCCCTGTTCTCTACTCTGTTACACGTCCTGTTCTCATATTTACAATTCTTGATTCGGTTTTCTGATTTTGCACGTTGTACAGTTTGATCCTGCTTCTTTAATTCTGCTTCTCTTTGTCTTTTCTCCTTCCCTTTTTTTTGTCTGGATGCCAAATTCGTGAGTGCTTCTTCAACAGCTCCCCCTCAATCACTAATTTGCATCTTCCGGTCTTCATATATCTTTCTTTCTTTTATACCTGCCTTTTCATTGAATCTGTTTATCTTTGTTCCATCGAAACTCTTCGTCAGCATATCTGCAATTTGATCTTTTGTCGGAGTGTATACAATTTCTAACTCCTTCTCCATTACCTTTTCCCTCAGGAAATGATACTGAATCTCTATGTGCTTTGTTCTTGCATGAAACAGCGGATTTGCTGCAAGATATAGAGAGCTCATATTGTCTCCATGTATAATTGGTATACCTTGATCAATGCCCAAGCTTTTGAGCAAGGTCTGCATCCATATCACTTCTTTAGCTGCTTCTACCAGTCCTTTGTATTTAGCTTCTGTTGATGATAAAGCCACTGTGTGCTGTTTCTTCGAGCACCAGTTTACTAGCTTATCTCCTAGGTATATAATATACCCATGTGTCGATCTTCTGTCATCCTGGTTACCTGCCCAGTCTGAGTCATTGTAGGCTCTCAAATTTATATCTGACGTATAAGGATAGTATAATCCTTCCTTAATAGTTCTCTTTATATATCTGAGAACTCTTTGACCTGCAATCCAATGTGGGTCTTTCGGACAATGCATAAACTGTGATAAAACTCCCACTGCATAACTCAAGTCAGGTCTCGTTAGTGTAGCATAAATCAAACTACCTACTAACGACTGATACTTTGTCATATCTTTGTAATATGTGCCATCATATTTACTGAGTTTGTGATTGGCTTCAAGCGGTGTTGAAGCTTCTCTGCAATTCTGCATATCAAATTTCTTCAATATATTCAGAAGATACCTTTCTTGTGATACATATACGCCGTGGTCTGTATAAGTGACTTCCATTCCAAGAAAGTATGACAACTTTCCTAGGTCACTGATCTTAAACTCCTTTTCAAGCAGTTTCTTCACCTCTGTGATTCCTGTATCTGAGGTACCTGTAATTATTATGTCGTCTACATAAATGCAAATGTAGATCATTCCTTCGTCTGTTCTTTTAATGAGTAGACTTGCATCTGCCTTTGAACTTTGGTATCCAAGTTCGTTTAGATACTTCATGAGTCTGTAGTTCCAAGCTCTTGGAGCTTGCTTTAGTCCATAAAGTGCTTTTCTTAACCTGCACACAAATTTTGGGTATCTAGAGCTTACAAACCCTTCAGGCTGCTCCATGTAAACTTCATCTGATATATATCCGTTCAGAAATGCATTCTTGATGTCTAGCTGACTTAGCTTCCATCCTTTTGATGGTGCTATAGCAATTACTGTCCTTATGGTTGACATCTTTGCCACCGGACTAAACGTCTCGTCGTAATCTATGCCATGCGTCTGAGCATAGCCTTTGACTACCAGTCTAGCCTTATATCTGGCTATCCTTCCATCTGCAAGCTTCTTTAATTTGTAAACCCATTTACTTCCAATTACTTTCTTACCATTTGGTTTTGGAACAAGTTCCCATGTCTTGTTCTCCTCCAGTGTAGTGAACTCTTCTTCCATTGCTTCTTCATATTGCTTCTTTCCTTTAGCTTCAGCATAGCTCTGAGGTTCTTCATCATCTTTGACCATATATGCATAGTCTTTCTGAGTTATATACGAGGTATCATAGGAATACCTTTCTGGTTGTCTTCTATTCCTGTTTGACCTTCTTGGTTCAAACTCTTCATGGGTATCTGTATACACATCTTCATCTTCGTTTCTCATACCTGATCCGATCCTGGACGTACTCGCCTGCATATGATCTTCATCTCTATCCACCTGCACAATTGATTTTCCTTTCTCTTTTCTTCTTACCTCTTCTTCAAATTCTTCAGTTGTTTGACCTTGATCTGTATACCAGCTTTTCTGTTCATCAAACGTAACATCTCTTGAAACAATAAACTGCTTAGTTAGAGGGCTCCATAACCTGTAACCCATCTGTCTTTCATCATATCCGACGAACACATATTTTTCTGCTTTCGGTTCAAGCTTATGTCTGAGTTGAGACGGTACATAAGCATAAGCGACTGATCCAAACACTTTGCAGTGATCAAGTTTTGGCTTCTTTCCCCACCAAGCTTCATAAGGGGTCATTCCATCTAAAGTTGTACATGGTAATCTGTTTACCAAGTATGTCGCTGTGTTTACGGCTTCAGCCCAAAGATAATTTGGACAATCCTTCTCGTTTAACATGGCTCGTGCAAACTCAACTAGAGTTCGGTTCCTTCTTTCTGCTACTCCGTTTTGTTGCGGTGTATACTTCTGCTTGCTGGATTTGTGGACTAAGTAATCATCTGGCTTATGACTGTTGGCATAATCAACAAGGTTCAAATCAAAATCAGAATAGTAATAGCAGAGGCAGAAGTGGAAGATATCAAAGAGGTAGACAAAACCAAAGAGGAGGCTATGGCAGAGGTGGAACAAGAAGTTGGGGACAAAATCAATCCTACAACACCACCTACAACAACTACGCAAATGACACTTAGAATGAAAGTCATACGTCGTTGATGATGAACTCTATCAGCACATCAGAAAACGAAGACCTAAAGGTATTACATTGATTCTGGATGTTCTAATCACTTGTCAGGAAATATAGAACTAATGTCAAAATTGGAAAAAGGTAGTTTGTGTCACACTGTTCAAACAGGTGACAATACAAGACATAGTGTTCATTCAATTGGAAAAGTGAAATGCAAGAGTGGAGCAGATTTGTTAATCAATGTTTTATATGTTCCGACAATACCGAAATATTTGATCAGCGTAGGACAGATAGTTGAGAAAGGTTTTCAGGTCAGATTTACAAATAAAGGAGTATTTGTAGAAGATCCCGAGAACGGATACAACCAGATCGTCTCTGGTAAGAAAGAAGGCAGACTCTTTACTTTAAGAGTACAAGGGAACATTGGCCAAGCATTGCTCACACATAATGAAAAGGTGATTACAGAACTTGATCTCTGGCATAAGAGATTAGGTCATTTTAATGAAAAAGGAATTAAAGCTATGATTGCAAATCAGTCTGTATTGGGTTTACCGAACGTACAGAACCAACATATGATTCATAAGTGCGAAGCTTGTCAGATGGGAAAAGCCCACAGGTTACCTTTCCAGAAGAAAGGATTCAAACATGATGGAGTACTTGAACTCATACATACATATGTATGGGGTCCAACAAAAGAAGGATCGACCAGCGGTTCAAGGTACTATTTTTTATTCATTGATGATGCTACAAGATGGATAACGTTATATGTCTTAAAAGAAAAATCAGAAGTATTTGAAGCCTTCAAGCATTTTCATGCATACGCTGAAAGACTCACAGGACGAAAGCTTAAGAGACTGAGGTCTGATGGAGGGGGAGAATACTTCTCCCGAGAGTTCAATGATTATCTTTGTCCTAGCAACTGATTTAAATCTAGAACAAAATGATTTAAAGAGAGTTCAGTTGAAAGTACAAAAGGTTTCCACCTTTCATCTCCTCTCAAACCTGTGAGCACTTGCGCTATCAATCTGTGGTCTTCGATATCTTCATTTATGGATCCAAGACTGTCTGCTAGATCCTTCATTTTAGTAACATAGTCACTAATGCTTTGATTCGACTTCTTTTTGAACGTTGTGAATTCGAACCATAAGCTAGCCTTCCTCGCTTTCGTAGTATTTTGGAAATGGTCCTCCAACGCACTCCATATGTCCTCCGCTGTTTCCAGGCCTCTAGTATGCGGTAGTAGATAATCTGTAACAGTACTATAAATGTATGCTCTTGTCGTTGCATCTTTCTTCTGCCACAGCTTCAAGGCTTCCAGTTCTTCTTCCTTTGGTTGTCTGTTGACTTCAAAGGTCGACTTCTTTTCTTCTCCGGTCACATACATCATTAAGTCCTTACTCATAAGTAAGGCTTCCATGCGCATTACCCATGCGGGATAATTATCTCTGTCCAGCTTGTCAATAGAGACATATTCTGCCATGATCTTCTTGTTTTCTTTCTTTGCTCTGACACCTCTTGTTAGATTTTACGGCTCTGATACCACTTGTTGGGGTGGTCAACGTCTTCGGTAGTACCGCTTTTATACCTCTGATAGTAGTAAGATTCCGGTACCACCCGTCTGCCGCAGCAAAGACTCGAACCTTATCAAGCCTGCGAAAATTCGCTATGCCACCGAATTAGTGTTAAACTACAGTGATGTTAGAACACCTCTATAATCAACAGTAGCTTAACAGGGCTTCTGCCACTCAAACTCTATTAGACTGTGCTTTGAATTCTCTTGGAATTCCACCGAAATTTCACTGGACTGTTACTGGACTGTCATCAAAATTTACCGAAATCTTATCGGAATGATCTTCAAATCTGTTCGTAATTGCTTCAAATGTTTATACATGAAATAAGGAAGTAATGAACAAACTTCCCTTACTGACAGAACTCTTCCTGAAGTTTAGAGAAAAAACTTCATCAGTTCAGAGTGCTATTTTTGGTCCGACTTTGTACTGTGTGTACATATCCATTTCACCAAAAACTTTGATCCGTATAAAGTAGAGAATTCTAGCTACAAGATAAGCTATGTCTCATACAAAACTCTATATTATTCTGCGAGATATACTTCGTGGTTCTTCCTGAAAACATGTTTATTGAGTAAACCGTAAGTGATCGAAAGTACGTATACGGTGAAGCTGTAACTGTTAACTAACTTTAACCGTAACATAGAATATTCAAAATTCTACTCATACGAAGAATGCGCGCAGAGCTTCCACATGAACATGTGTTTTCTATTAGAGAAGATGTGTACAAACAAGCTTGGCCTCTTCTTGCTCAAGCTATAGAAACTCTCCTACACTGAGTGGTTTCTTATTACCATCTCTCTCAGATGAATACCTGACATTTCAGGTTTCTGTTATTCATCTTTACATACGCGATCTATGGCGTCTTCTATACTACATACGCGATCTTTGGCGTCTTCTATCTCTCTCTCTATCTGTATATCTGTATCTCTGCGTCTCTGCGCTTCTGCTATATTTCATCTCTCTCTGTTTCGCTCGATTCTTGATTGATATATATATATTCTTCATTCTTCCACGTTCTTTCGCGCCTTTCACTTTCATTATGCTCCACGATCCTTCTTTATGTGCGTTATGTGCACTCCCCTGTTCTCTACTCTGTTACACGTCCTGTTCTCATATTTACAATTCTTGATTCGGTTTTCTGATTCTGCACGTTGTACAGTTTGATCGTGCTTCTTTAATTCTGCTTCTCTTTGTCTTTTCTCCTTCCCTTTTTTTTTGTCTGGATGCCAAATTCGTGAGTGCTTCTTCAACAAATTTCAGAGGTAGAGCTGGTAGGAATTTCTTTGGAAGAAGTGGAGGAAGAAACTTCCAAAATCAATCTTATAATAACACCTACTACAATTATGCATCAGATCAAAAAGAAGATTCAACTCTCATTATGAATGCAACATGTGAAGCCTCACATGATGACTTGAGAGTATTCTATATTGACTCGGGATGTAGCAATCATCTGAGTGGAAACATTGCTTTGATGATTGATCTAGATCATAAGGCAATCAATCACACAGTTCAAACAAGTGATAATATAAAGCACAAAGTGAAATCAATTGGTTCGGTTAAAGTCAAAGATGGAATTACTCTCTTGAGTAAGGTTTTGTATGTTCCTACAATTCCAAAGAATTTGATTAGTGTAGGACAGATTGTGGAAAAAGGATATGAGGTAAGGTTCACTAATGATGGAGTTTATGTTGAAGACCCTAGCCAAGGGTATAAGCAAATTGTTACAAGTAAGAAGGAAGGAAGGCTCTTCACATTAAGGATACAAGGTAATGTTGGACATGCTATGTTTACATATGGAGAGCAAAAGGTGACTGAATTGGATCTTTGGCATAAAAGACTTGGACACTTCAATGAAAGAGGTATCAAAGAGATGGTTAATAATGGTTCAGTACTTGGATTACCTAATGTTGCAGGTCAACACATGACATACAGATGTGAAGCATGTCAGCTAGGTAAGGCTCATAAGCAATCATATAATAAGCATGGTTTCATGTATTCAAAAAGACTTGAATTGGTACATACATATGTGTGGGGTCCTTCAAAGGACTTTAGTATAAATGGTTCAAGATATTATGTCATAGATGTTGATGATGCTACTAGGTGGATCACTATCTATGTGATCAAAGGCAAGTCAAAAGTGTTTAATACATTCAAACACCATCATGCTTATGCAGAAAGAATGACAGGACAAAAAATGAAGAGGTTAAGATCAGATGGAGGGGAGAGTATTTTTCAAATGATTTAGTGATTATTTGTGGAATGCAGGTATAAAGAGAGAGGTTACTTACAGGTACTCTCCTCAACAAAATGGGGTAGCAGAGAGAAAAAATATAACTCTTGTTGAGTTTGCAAGATCAATGATGAAGGAGAAAAATTGTCCAAATTATTTGTGGGTTGAGGCTGTAAACACAGCCACATACTTGGTCAATAGGCTACCATGTAAAGCTTTGCAGGGTATGACACCATATGAAGCATGGTGGGGTAAGAGACCCACTTTGGATCATTGCAAAGTATTTGGATACTTGGATTATGCATAAGTGCCATCTCAGTTGAGGCATAAATTAGAACCTAAAGTAGAAAAGTATGTGTTCATTGGCTATGATGACAAGCAGACGGGTTATAGATTGTGGAGTCCATCCACAAAGCAATTCCTTGTGTCTGAGGATGTTACATTTGATGAGCAAGGTACTTGGTATGCAGGTACACTTAATGTTAATGCAGGTGATGAAGAAATTTTGAATCAGAAGAAAGGTAAATCAAAGGTTCAAATATGTGATGAAGAAGAGAGTAATGAAGGACAAGTTGAAGTAGAAGAAAGGCCAAGGTTTGATCCAGAATATGATGAACCAAAAACTTCAAGAAGTGGAGAACTCAGAAGGTCATCTAGGCACAAATGGCAACCTACAAGGTATAACTATGATACTTCATTCTTGACTACTAAAGATTATGCTTATATGATAAAAGCAGATGAAGATCCATCCACATATGATGAAGCCAAAGGAAAGGAGAATTGGGAAAAGGCTATGTAGGAAGAATATGATTCATTAATGGAGAATGAAACATGGGATTTCATTCCTAAACCAAATAGTCAAAAGATCATTGGATGTAAGTGGGTCTACAAAACAAAAAGGTTTGCAAATGGAAGTGTATCTAGGTACAAAGCCAGGCTTGTGGTAAAAGGATATGCACACACATATGGTGTGGACTATGATGAAACTTATAGTCCTATTGCAAAAAATGACAACCATAAGGACTCTCATAGCAATTGTTTCTTGCAAAGGTTGGAAATTATCTCAATTAGATGTGAAGAATGCATTTTTGAATGGTTATATTTCAGATGAAGTCTACATGGAACAACCAGATGGTTTCAAACATCAAGTGTATCCAGATCATGTGTGTAATCTCAAGAGAGCTTTGTATGGTTTGAAGTAGATCCCAAGGGCATGGAATTATAGGCTTGTAAAGTTCTTGAAGGAACTTGGTTTTCAAGCATCTAAGGCAGATAGTAGCTTGCTAGTCAAAGCAAGTGAGGATGGATTTATTTATGTTTGTATTTATGTTGATGACATAATACTTACAGGAACAGATGACAAAGGTATACACATGATTAAGAAGTAGATGGAGAAGCAATTCAAAATCAGTGACTTGGGAAATCTATCATTCTTCTTGGGAATGGAGATTTCATATACTCAACATCGAGTATATGTAACTCAAGAAAGGTACTTGAAAAATTTGCTAACCAAATTTAAAATGGAAGATTGCAGGATAGCACCAACTCCAATGGAGGTGAATCATAGATTGAGTAGATATGGAGGAGAAGAATTCAAAGATATGAAGCTTTATCAGAGTTTGGTTCGTAGCTTGATTTATGCTACATTAACAAGGCCTAACTTATCATATGCAGTTGGAGTTTTATCTCAATTCATGCATTGTCCTAGAAAGGAACATTGGATTGCAGGACAAAGAGTACTTAGGTACATCAAAGGCACACTTAAAGAAGGTTTGTACTATGGGTTTACTTCAGATACAAGAATCAAGATATATAGTGATGCAGATTGGGCAGGTAACTCTGATGATAGGAGATCAACACATGGATATTTGTGTTATGTGGGAGATAAGTTAATTTCATGGTGCTCTAAGAAGCAACATACAGTTGCTTTATCATCTATAGAAGCAGAGTACAAAGGTATGGTAGAAGCTGCAAAGGATATCAGTCAGAGTACTCCTATCATTTGTGGAGACAATATGAGTTCTTTATATTTGGCAGTGAATCCCATGTTTCATGCTGGAACTAAACATATTGAGATTTAGTATCATTTTTTGAGAGAGAAGGTTGTTGATAAAGAACTAGAAGTCATACATATTTTTATGAAGTGTTTTGATATCATTCAGAGTACTCCTATCATTTGTGGAGACAATATGAGTTCTTTATATTTGGCAGTGAATCCCATGTTTCATGCTAGAAGTAAACATATTGAGATTTAGTATCATTTTTTGAGAGAGAAGGTTGTTGATAAAGAAATAGAAGTCATACATACTCCTACAAAAGATTAACTTGCAGATATGATGACAAAAAACTTGGATGGACCAAAGTTGCAGAGGTTTAAAGATATGGCAGGAATAAAGAAGATGCAGGTAATCATAATTGATGATTGAGGGGGAGCATGTTGGAGCACAAAAATCAACAATTGGTGATTATATGAAGCTTAGAAATGAAGACATGAAGAAAAGATTAAGGTCTAAGATCATGAAGTGAAGTGAAGGTTAAGGAAGAAAAGTTTTATAAACATATGTACATTAGCTTTGTAAATACTTCGAAATACTTGAAGTAATGATGAGTCAATACTCATATATATATATATATATATATATATATACGTGTATATGGTCATATTAGATGAGAGAGATCAAGTATAGATGAGATAGAAAGGAATAGATTATGAGTATTGTGGAAATCATCCATCGGATGTATGTTGAGTTGAATAGAAAGAATTTTCAGAGAATTGCGCATTGATCTTTTCTCCATTTCTCCTTTTGTGTTTGATTATATCAAAAATCCTTTTTAAGGCATCTAATATCATAGTCAATGCATCTATGGTTAAGATTTTAGAGCCTAATTGCAAACAGGCTGAGAGAATTATGTGTAGGAACATTTATATGTGAAGAAGTGATGAGTGTCTTCTGAAATAGGTGCAATCTTGATGATCAAAGAATTGATTAGTTCTCAATGCACAGTGTAAAGTTTTGCACAAATGAGGAGTCAAAATCTAAATTGGAAGGACTCTACAAGAAGGCAGTTTCAGACATAGGTAGATTGTTTGTATCATTTCTCATAATCTGCTCAATATTTTGAGATTTTTTAACTTGGAGGAGGTGTTCAACCTTTAGATGACACCTTGTACAAAGTTTCATCAAAAACTTTAAACATTTGATCAGTCAATGAGTGAGTAATGTGCAGCAGACTTTTCTGTTTAGTGACTCTCTTCACAGTTAGCTAAAGTCTTGATAGTTTGGCACTTGTCTTCCAAAATTGGTTGAAGTTTAGAGTTATTCTTGATATAGAGGTGGTCTAACATCAAGGATAGGTTGTCCTTTGGAGATTAACACTCTCCATCATTCCTTAGTTTTGAAGACTCGATAGCTCCGATGATTACTCATTCTAGAAGATAGTTCCACTAGCAAGGATCTCTCCTTCACCCCAATTTACAAGAACAACATCAAGTGTATACTCAAGCTTCTAGGTGAGCTGCTTAGATTCTGAACCACTCTGCCCTAGCGGGCAGGCTTCTTCTTCATCGAAGTTACAATCAGATCCACATTCAAAGTTAGCGTGGGCCTGTGGAAAATTCAGCAAACATTGAGGCTAACATTGTCCTGAAGGATACAATACATAATAAGGACAACACCATTCCTAAAATGCCATATTCATACAGTACGGATCCACTCACCCTACACCTACTGCTGCTACAAAATCGTGGTAGCTACTTTGTACACTTATTTGCCATCCTGGGTTAAAGCATCCTAAGGTCCAACAGGATTGGGATCCCAAGTGGTGACTTTCCATAAAGGACACAAGAAATATTTGGTTATTTTGGATGAGAAGAAGATTCGTCCCAAAGACCAAAATCCTATGATAGTGGAACCCCCACATATGTTAGAAGTTCTGGATGAGAATGAGGAATCCCACTTCCTAGAAGCTAATAAGGATCTATTGTCAATAGGAGTTATGGATATTCTAGACGTATTTGTTTAATATTCCTAGTAGGTTTTGATGGCTACGATAGTACAACCTAAACTTATCCCAAAGAATTTTTCGAAAGATATTTTGAATACACGTATGGACGACCTCCTCGAACAAAGCAGTGTGCATGTTCAAGAAGATCAAGTGGAGATGGTCAATATTGGCCCTACAACCTGACCACAAATGGTGAAGATTTGTGGGGATCTATCAGCCATATTCTAGGGTGCATTAATCTCTCGTTTGAAGGAATTCAAAGATGTTTTTGCTTGGGATTATTCTAAAATGTAGGGATTGGATCTGTGAATATGTTAGCATAAAATCCAATTGAAACCCAATGCATCTCCAATTATTCAGCAAACATACCAGATGAATCCTAAATTTGCTTAACAAGTGAAGGATGAATTAGATAGATTGCTTCAAATGGGGTTTATTGTACCTATCAAGTATCCAAAATGGGTTTCATCCATAATTATTATGCCAATGAAAAATAAATAAATATGAGTCGATGCCGATTATCGCAAATTAGATGATGCTACTATTCCAAATCCTTTTCCATTGCCCTTCTTACATACCATGTTGGATGAGGTAGCTAGAAGCAAAACATATTCGTTTTTGGATTGTTTCAAATGACATGTGTGTTGATTATTGCAAATTAAATGCGGCTACTATCCCAAATCCTTTTCCATTGCCCTTCTTACATACCATGCTGGATGAGGTAGTTGGAAGCGAAACATATTCATTTTTGGATGGTTTCAATGGCTATAATTAGGTACACATGGCTAAAGTTGAAGTCCCCAAAATTCTTTTTTATTACAAATTAGGGTGATTTTGCTATACAGTGATGTGGTTTTCCCTATGGCATGCTTCTAGCACTTTCCAATGTTGCATGCATCAATTTTTTTCCCATATTCAACTAGTTTCATGCAAGTTTTCCTAGATATTTTTTTTGTCTGTGGGAAGCGAGTGGATCATCTTTAGCATCTACAACTTTGTTTTGTCCAATGCACGGAAGTCCATCTTTGCTTAAACCTTTCTAAGTCAAATTTTTGGGTGAGTTATTGCAAATTGTTAGGCCATATCATTTCCAAAGATGGTGTTGTGATGAACCTAGATAAAGCTAAAGTGGTTTTAAAAGCTTTCATGCCATAGTCCTCAAAAGCAGTTCTTTGATTTTTGGGCCAAATACAATGGCATGGCCATCATTTATGGTGCCTCTCTCATATCATTATGCCCCTCAATCATCTATCTCATGTTAAGCCCAATGACTTTTATTGGGATACGGAGTGTGATTTAGTTTTTCGATGCCTTAAGGTTCTTTTAACTAAAGCACTCGTATTCCAAGCACCAAGTTGGGATCATCCATTCCATGTTATTGTTAGTGTCCATGTGAAAGGCCAAATGGCCACGGGACACTTCTTTGTATATGTTCTTTAATAAAACATATAGTGGCCTGGTCAGTCACAGAATATAAGTTCGACCGCATTTTGTAAGACCTAAGAAGTCTCTCTTCGTGCTCCTTGTGTACTGTGTTTTTCTGCGTATTCTGCAGTCTCCGTGCGGAGTATCGTGTGCAGCATTAGGACCTTAGTTTTCTACTTTGAGGATATCATCGTGGAGATCACGAGAAGGGGAGCACACTATGATGCATCGCCACCGAAATAATTCACTGGTATCAGAGCAGTTCGGCGCAAAATCTTTGTTCCTTTTGTGCAAGCGAAGCAAGCACCCCCCCCCTCGGGTTTTCTCCAAGGCTTACGATGAAGGCGGCAACCAAGGCATAGACCTTGGCATACCTTGTCATCCGAGTCACCGAAGTCATTATTGGTGCCGTTGGCTGCGTGCGAGGGAGGACCTCAATGATCAAGGAATATAGAGGTTCCCAGTACTTCTTAGGAGATCACCCATCCCAGTATTGTTCCCCCCGGAGCTCACTTAACCATGGCAATCTCTTGCCACTAGGGTGTCTCAAGAAGGGGAAAGACTAATGTTGACATTACCTTGAACATGTTTTGGTCCCTCAAAGCTTCATTCTTTTCTTTCAAAGCCTATTTTTGAAGCATTTTTGGGGTGTCTTTTGAAGTCTTTTTGGAGTACTTCCGCACATAGTTCTCTTCATACGGGTCCAAGAACATTAAGAAGAGTGTTCTTTCTACTTCTTTGACATTAAATGTCAACCTTTGGGGTTGTGTTTTTTCAGCCACACTCATAAAACTATAGGTTTCTTGAAAGATTTTAGTTTTGGTGCGAGCAGCCGCTGCAAATTTATGCAGGTTTTTTGAGCAAAAAAAAATCATCAGAGTTGACAGACACTTAGAGGTGTTATTGGCCTTTTAGTGTCATTTTACTGCATATATTGAGCACATACACATTATGTACGCTTCTGTGGATACCGCTTATGTACGTCCATGTGGTCATTGATATAGCGGTTACGTCCTTTCATAAAGCCTTTTACGTTTGATAAAGAGGGTCGTGGTGAGGTTTTCTTAACTGGGAGACATCCAGATGTCGGGGTCTCTTTGGTGATGGAGGTGAAAGACTTACCTAACCTCGCCATAGGAGATGTATGATAGTTGTTCATAGGTGCTCGATAAGCCTAGTTGGCTTCTATTGGGTAACTGATTATATGCGGTGGATTCAGTGATTTACTATGCAAGCAAACATGCCAATACTTGCACTTTTGTGATATTTTGACACTGGTCATACGCTCATTTTGCAGAGGATACTTCGGCAAAATTTTTCCAAATTTTTGTTTTCGTCAACTATACAGTGGTCGATTTACTCCTTGATACACTTATTCATTGGTGTTCGAACTCTTCTAGCTCCATTATCATTCCATTCAGTTCTCTACCATCATGGCATCAAAGGTCTCAGGCACATCCGGTGGATCAAGGTCTAGTGCTAGTATTTCGAGGAGGAGCTATAACTTGTAGGGCAAAGACCATTTTGAGATCCAAAAATTTGATGGCACAAACTTTGCTCTATGGAAGAATCAGATTAAAGATGTGCTAATTCAAAGGAGGGAATGGAAGCCAGTAAATGGAATTTCAAAGAAGCCTGTTGACATGGATGAAGATGATTGGAATGAGTTAGATGAAATGGCTAGGTCTACCATTCACTTGCACCTAGCAGATAATGTTTACTTTACAATATTAAAAACTGTGAAAGTGCAGAGGAGCTTTGGAAGAAGTTATGCAATACATAAGAAAAAGAGACGGCATCAAATAAAGTCTATCTTATGAGAAAATTATATGAACTTCATATGAAGGGCATAGATAGTGTCGATGCTCATCTAAAATGAGTTTGATGCTATATTCTCTCAATAACAGACTCAGAAAATGGATATGGATAATGAAATGAAAGTAGTATTGCTATTATGCACCTTGCCTTCATCATGGGATACATTTTACACAGCTATTAGCAATAGTGCACCTGGTGACTCGTCTATGATGACATATGTGGAGCACTCTTGACTGAGGAGATTCATAGAAAATCTATGGTTGGCACTCAAAGTGGAGATGCATATAATGTTCGTGATTCTTACCAAGGAAAGAATCAACATGGCAGGAGCAAGAACGAGAAAAAGAATGGTCAACGGAATAAGAGAAGTAAATCAAGGAAGAGGGATATCGAATGTCATTATTGTCATAAGAAAGGACACATGAAGAAAGATTCTTATGCATTAAAGAATGCTAAAGGTAAAGGACAAAATGTTGATGGGCATGTTAAACAGTTACCTGCACCATCTACTTCGACTATGAAGATTGAAGAAATTAATGCTATTTTTGATGATGCTAATGTGTTGACACTTGATACTATTGTGCCAACTGAGGTTCTTATGGCTTATTCTCTTTCCCACACCTGGCTGCTAGATTCTGGTGCTTCTTTCCATGTGACACCACATAGAGAATGGTTCTCTAATTATGCAGCAAAAACTCTTCGTACCGTGAGACTTGGTGATTCTTACCGGTGTGATGTTGTGGGGATTGGAGATGTGGTTGTGCAGTTCATTGATGGTTCAAAATTTACTATGCATAATGTACACCATGTAGCTAAGCTATCACGCAGTTTGATGTCAGTTGGTCAACTTGATGACCTTGGTTACAAGGTGGTCTCTATGCTCAGTCCTTTCTCATATCAAAGGGCAATATGGTTATTGCAAAAGGAAGCAAAGTTGGCTCACTTTATCCTTTATTTGTATCATAGAAAGAACACTTGTTAGTTGTTACTGAACAACCTATGGCTTCTATTTGGCATGGTTGTTTGGGCCATATATCTTGTAGTGGAATGGAAAATCTTTCTCGTTCTCGCTACTTACATGTGTTATCTTTCTCCGATTTTTCATTTTGTGAGCATTGTCAATATGGAAAGCAAACTAGAAATGTGCATAGAATGCACATTGACTCTTCAATTCAGCCTTTAGATCTCATTCATACAGATGTGTGTGATCCTATGCCGACTAGGTCCTTAGGTGGTTCTCTTTACTTTGTCACTTTCATAGATGATGCTACTAGAAAATTTTGGGTATATCCTATCAAATCGAAGGATGAGGTATTCCCTACTTTAGAAAAACGGCTTGCTTTAGTTGAGACTGAAAAAAGAACTAAACTTAAGGCTTTACGTTTAGATAACGGGGGTGAGTATAGTACCTCACATGAATTCAGCCTTTTTTGTCAGTCTAGAGGGATTCGTAGAGAGTTTACAACTCCTCATACCCCAATACAGTACAGTTGAGAGGATGAATAGAACTATTCAAGATAGATTAGTCTCTATGTTGCATCATGCAAACCTCTCACAATGTTTTTGGGCAGAAGTAGTATTGACTACAGTTCATGTGATTAACCTTTCACCTAGTACTACCAAAGGTTTGAAAGTGGCACAAGAGTTATGGACAGGGAAGCCACCAAATTATGATCATCTTCGAGTTTTTGGGTGTGAAGCATATGTTCATATACCAAAGAATCTTAGACAAAAGTTGGATCATAAGTCAAAGAAATGCATTTTTCTTGGATATGGTCGAGAAGGACAATTTGGATATCGCTATGGGATCCTAAAACACGGTCAGTGATCAGAAGTAGTGATGTCATTTTCAATGAGTCTAAGATGCTTAAATAGCCCATTAAGGAGGTTGAAGTGAGAAGAGTGGTGTTTGAGGATACTAATCCTCCGGTTAGCATGCATAAAAATGCTGCACATACGGATGTTCAAGAGAATGTCCATTCAGATCAGTCTGCACAAATTCCTATTCAGCAACCATTGAGATGTTCTACACGTGTCTCACATCCACCTAATAGATATGTTCCAGGTTTAGATTTTGTTATGCTAACAGATGCCAGTGAGCCTTCTTGCTACAAAGAGGCTATGCAGACAGAGGATCATGTCAAGTGGGAGCGTGCCATGAAGAGTGAGTTGGATTCTATTCACAAGAATGGTACTTGGGATTTAGTACCTTTGCCAAAGGGCAGGAAAGATTTACCATGTAAATGGGTATATAGGCTAAAATTCACATCAGATAGTGCTTCTCTAGAGTATAAAGCACGACTTGTTGCAAAAGGTTTTAAGCAACAACATGGTGTTGATTTTGAGGAAATCTTCTCTCCAATGGTCAAGATGACTACCTTGCGCATGTTGCTTGGATTCATTGCAATGGAGAACTTAGATCTAGTCCAAATGGATGTGAAAACTACTTTCTTGCATGGAGATCTTATGGATGAGCTCTATATGGAACAACCAGAGGGTTATGTAGTTCCTGGCAAGGAAAGTCTAGTTTGTAAGATTAAGAAGAGCTTGTATGGACTTAAACAGTCCCCTAGACAATGGTACCAAAAGTTCGATGCCATATTCTTGGCATGCGCATTACTCGTGACAGGAGCAAAAGATGCATATACTTGTCTCAAAGTGAGTACATATCCAAAGTACGTCATAGGTTCAATATGCAGGGTGGAAAGGCATTGAGTACACCTTTACCCACATATGTGAAATTGAGCAAGGATGATTACCCCAAATCAGATGAGGAAAAGGAATTCATGACCAAAATTCCCTATCACCAGACATTGCATTTGTAGTGGGAGTTGTGAGCAGATATATGTCTAATCCTAGCAAGAAACATTAGGAAGCGGTCAAGATGATTTTAAGATATCTGAGTGGCACTAAGGACAAGTGTCTATGCTTAGGTAGAGGGAAAGCATCCATTATTGGTTACACAGATTTTGCATGTTGTTTGTGTAGGCAATCATAAGTCTACATCAAGGTACATTTTTCATTTTGCTGGAGGTGATATCTCTTGGGGATCTCATCTTCTAGAATGTACAGTTGTTTCCACCACAGAAGCAAAGTATGTTGCAGCAAGTGAGGCATGTAAGGAAGCATTGTGGCTTTCTCGTATTGCTTGTGATATGGGTTACCTTAGCATCTACCTCGTTTGTTGAGTGATAGTCAAAGTGCCATTGCTTTGGCTAAGAATCCGGTCTATCATGCAAAGACCAAGCACATTGAGGTGAGGTATCAATTCATTCGAGATTGCTTAGCCACTGAGCAGATTATTCTTGAGAACGTTCACACTCGAGATAATGTTGGCGATGCTTTGACTAAAGCTCTACCACAAGATAGCTTTCGACATTGTTGTCACTTGATGGGGGTTACTTGATTCATGATCTTACACAGTCACTTGTATACTGTGCAACATGCCCATCAAGTGGGAGGTAAAGTTTGTATACTTACACTCAGATATTCTTTATCATTCTTGATTTTTCTCCCATACTTACTTTGGCCATATTGGCCTTTAGGGAGAGATTGTTACCATTAGTGTCCATGTGAAAGGCCAAATGGCCGCTGGGTAGGAGCTTGGTTTTCTACTCCGAGGATATCGTCGTGGAGATCATGAGAAGTGGAGCTCACTGTGGTGCATCGCCACCGAAATACTTCATTTCATGTCTTTGTTAATGCCTCCGATGTGGCCATTAGGAGATTTTTAATGCAAAAAGCAGACTACTCTTGTTTTTCCTAGTGTATTATGCAAGTTATTGATTGACTAATGTGGATAAAAATTATTCCATCATTGAACGAGAATGTTCAGGTTTGATCTATTTTATTAAAAAGTTTTGACATTATTTATTGGGTCACCAATTTACATTTAATGTGGATCATTTGGCTTTACTCTATTTGGTGAAGCAACAAAATTTAGTAGGAAAGCTTGCACGATGGGTATTTTTATTGCAAGAATTTGATTATGATGTCTAGGGTCCTCTCACGTGGTGCCACTTCTTTCCCTGGTGTGGAACGTTTTCAGGTGGCCAATATTGATGAGCCAGATTTAGGAATTCCTACGTGCTATGATGAGATGATGTCCTTTTGGGCCATTGGTGTCCAACCTGTGCATTTATGGTTGATTGCCTGAAAGAATCTTGCCTTATACAATCGTTGACTTCTATTATCTTGGATCAACTATATTATAAGGATCTTACGAGTGTTTGGATTTAGTATGTCCCTCCTCATGAAGTTTCAATTGTGATTCTAGAAGCTCATGTTGATCCGATTGGTGGTCATTTTGTTGTTCATCTCACTATGCAAAAGATTCTTTCCAATGGTTTATGGTGGCCTAAACTAAATCGAGATGTTCCGAATTATGTTCATCTGTGTGATGCATATCAATGGACAAGTGAACCACATGCTATGCATCATTTTCCTTTATAGTCAGTGCTCCCTTTAGAACCTTTCTAGAAATGTGGATTAGATTTCATTGGTCCTATTTGCACACTTGTAGCTCCGCCCAATAACTCTTTTTTTTTTTACTTGTACTGATTATTGCACTCAATGGATGGAAGCTTGGGTACTATGACATGCCACTGTTGGCAGTGTGACTACCATTTTATTACATCAATTTTCCCTCATTTTTTGCTTCCCTTGGAATTAGCTCTCATCAAGAAACTCTTTTTTGAATCAACTTATTAAGGCAATCATCGAATATTACCACATCCAACATAAATTCAATACACATTACTATCCTTATGCCAACGAATTAGCAAAAAGTACTAATAAATTCTTATTACTCATGCTACAAAAAATGTTGGTAGAATATCTAAAGAAATGGGAGTGCTTTGCCTATGGTACTTTAGGCTTACCAAACTTCTTATAAGGTTTATACGAGATTTACCCCTTTTAAGTTGGTCTATGGATTAGAAGCCATTGCTCCAATGGAATTTGTGGTTTGGAGTTTACATATTGCAATCCAAGATCGGCTACTGCCTGATGACTCTTTTGTTTATCACATTGATACTTTAAGGACTCTCGTGGATTGGTGATCTAGTGTTTTTCTTTCATTAAAAAATGACACAGCAAGCAGATAAATTTAAATTGCATTGTGGGTCCCTTGCGTATTCATTTTGAGGTGGGCTAACCACATTTCGATTAGCCACCTTGAGTGGTGTGGTGCTCTAGACCCAAATCATGGGTCCAAACTTCAGCCTAACCAGAGTAATCTCTATTCGGGACTTGATGTCATGTGTGTACGTCTTATTTAAAATAAAAAACAAAATTAAAAATATATATAAATAATAAATATGTAATGCCTTTTAATGAATTCAATGCCATGCAATTTCAAACGTAAAGACTTGCAGTATGGGCGGTGGCTCGAGAGATTCTTACATGCATGATGGCAAGAGAAGAAGATAGCCTCCCATAGTCGAAGGCAAGTTATTGGGCACCGCAGATACAACAGATAAAACATCGTGGTCTTATTTGAAGTTCACTATTCTTGGGAGTTGAATTTTTGCTCTCTTGCATTTTGAATGTTGTCGGCACTGATCATCATCACAATAGTACGACTATCACCATGACTATCACCATGTATTATGCATAGATTACAATACAAACACATTGAGGCAACACCCAATATATAGATAAGGGAAAAATGTGTGTGTGAGAGAGAGAGATTTCGCTCACAAAAATCAATCACATTGTTCCCAATTACAAAATTAAATTACAATAAAAACAATTGTTTTGGAGAATATCCATGCATCCCATTAATAATATATCAATTTTTCCTTCTAGAAATCATACAAAGTTCTTGAGAAACATTGAGTACATAAAATGAAGAAAATAAAAAAGTAAGAACTCGTTTAATCTACCATTAATAGATTTTTCTCATGCATTTCCTCCTTGGATTCTTGAAAGATAATTGATCCCCACGTTTTAGACTATCGAGAATAATAACTTTTTTTTACTTATGAGTAAAACAAAACAAATTTACGTGTCCATAAATCAAACTGTAAGAAATTCCAAATTAAAAAAAAGGGAAATTTTATCTTGCAACCTATTATTTTTTATAGCTTGAATTAACTAAGAAAGTACAACAATGAAGGGTATAACACCAATGGGACTCCTACAATGCCACACAATGAGAGGTTGAATGCCTAGCACTTAATAGGAATGATAGAGCTTGGAGGTCCGCTAAGAGCAGAGACTAGGCACTTAATAGGAATGATAGAGCTTGGAGGTCCGCTAAGAGCAGAGACTTAGACTATTGTTGAACTTTATCATTGCCATCAATGATAAAGTTCAACAATAGTGCTCAAAGTCCTACTAATCCCAAAGGGGAACTGGTTTTGACATCTTACCATTACAAATGAGTGAGGGATGTCCTGCCAACATAGTCCACATGACATGAAATCATGCCCCTTGTTGGCACTCAGGGTCGAGCACAAGGTGTGGGAACACATAAAAGTAGTGGACACACAAGAAGAGGGAGCTGTAGGGAGCTCCAAGAAATATATGTCAAATTTTTGGAAGAAACCCCTATAAAAACAATGATTTTAATCACTAAAAACCATTCTATATATCATTTCACATTTTTGCAACTCCATTTTGTTCAAACCGAGGAGTCCTCAATCTTGAGGAGTATTAGAAGTATCTATGTACCAATTTTCATGAGACACTAGGTCTAGACAGGTCCAAAAGCTATTCAAAAACTATAAAAGGAGCTAGAGAGCTCATTTTTGAGGATAGAAAATTGGGAATTGAAGTGAACAAAAGAGCTTGTAATCTTGTTTTTGGCTAGTTAAGGATTCCATTGCTCCATCTCTTTGTCTTGCCATGTGTGTGCATGTGTGTGAATGTGTGTGTGTGTGTGTGTGTGCGCTTGTGTGCTTCTCACTCACTCACTTGTGCACTTCACTTCTCATGGTTGTCGTACCCTCCTCACGTCTTCCCAGATTTAAATTATGAGGTGGATCCCCTCACGTTGGTACTTGCCATTGTGCTCGAGTGACACCAAATTTGGCACCGTTGCCAAGGATCGAGCTTTGAGGACAAGAGTGTGATGGTAAGATGTAGAGACGTGATGTTGGAATCATAGGTAATCTCTTACTTTTTACTTTTCTACTTCCTTCATCATCACCACCACCATCTCTACTCTCCATCTCCTTCTATCATCATCTTCACCAATTTTGGTCATATCCCCACATTCCATCTCCATTTCCTCATTTCACTAGTGAACTTGAGAGAGAGAGAGAGAAAGCAAATTTTTGTGCTTTGTTTTCATATGTTTCTTGAGCATTCTTGTAGGTACAAGCATCCACAACAACTGTAGCAACTCTAGTATTGAAAAACTTTGCATAGGTCCGACGGCATTGATCTCTGTTCATCGCGACAGAAATAAAAATTGGCCTTTTGATAAAACTAAGTGCATTATCATAGAGTAGAGGACCTGCACATCACAAATCCACCAAAATTGCATTTTTTTCTGTCCATCGCGATTGACACCATCCATCGCAACTGACAGACCATGAGGAATGCCTCTGTCCATTGCGACATATAGCATCCATCGCGACACCCTTGTCCGTCACGATTGACACATAAAATTGGCAAAAACTCTATCCATCGTGATGCATAGGCCCACAATTGACACAAACCGACGAGAAAATCTGAAAAATTCAATCCATCCTGATCGACACATCCATCACGATTGACACAATCCATCGGAATCGATACCATCAATGGCGATTGACACGTCCATCGCGATTGACACCATCCATCATGATTGACACCATCTATCATGATTGACACCGTCCATCGCGATTAATGGGCCACAACGGACAGCTCTGTCCATCGTGACTGACAGCCATGTCCATCACGATTGACATGCAATTTTGGCCAAATTTTAGGGTTTCTAATTTTTTATATTTTTTGCTAATTTTTGTCAAAAATTTCAAGTAATTGGAGCATCGTGAGGCCCCCAAGTAAATATTTTGAGAACTCATGTTTGCCTGTTTCAATCCCCAAGACCCTAAAATGACATAACTTTTTCATATAAAATCCATTTTTTGAGCTCTGGAGTGCGTTGGAAATCTCATTTCGAATCCCACATGGCTCTATGCTATTTTGAAGTTGAACCTCAAGTGGGATTAGGAAACCAAGGGTACTCTAGAGGGTTGTTCATCAATAGAAAGGAGGGGAAAAGGGTCTTTAAATAGTGCCTAAATCAAAATTTTCTATCAATTAAAGTTAAAATGTGATCTAATTGTGGGACTTTTATAGGTCCATTGAGATTGGATGAAGAATATCAAGTACAGCAAACCTAAGTGCTCCTTACGATGCATGTTTTAAAACAAGGAAAATACATACTAAAGAAGGTAAAAGGAATAAGTGATTGATATCAAAGGAATCACCAATGCATTGTACAAGGGTAACTGGGCTAGAGAGTAGGGCATATGAACCTTAGATCAAGAAGACACCTAGGGAGAGACTGACAAAGTGTTAGATCATCTAAGGGGAGTGTCAACCATATAGCTAGGTCATGGGCCCAACAATTGAATGATTACCCATACGTGCTAAAGGAACAATGGAAGACTTTGATTACAAAAGAGATCTATTACAAAGCTAAAATCTACAACAAGACAACCTCAAAAATGAGCTCTCTAGCTCTTTTTATAGTTTTTTGAGTAGTTTTGGCCCTGTCTGGCTTAGTTAAAAACTAGGTTCCAGGGCTTATTTGAGGGCTCAAACGGAGTCTAAAAATTATGAAAAATGGTAGGTAGCTACTTCTAATACTCCTCAAGCTTGAGGACTCCTCAGCTTGAAAAAAGGGAAGCTATAAAAAGGTGAAATGATATTTACAATGGTTTTTAGTGATGAAAATCACCATTTTATAGGGATTTCTTTTGAAAATTTGACATACACTTCTTGGAGCTCCCTATGTGCTCCTTCTTCTTGTGTGTCCACTTCTCTGATGCATTTATTATGCTTGTCCTTGACCTTGAGCTTCAACACTCCCCCCCGCTCTCGAGTCTGTCATCCCTGACAGACTCTTGTTGTAGTGGTTGTTCCATGTAGCGTTTTGAGAGGTAGTGTCTATCCTGCATGAACAAGATCCATCTATCATCCAAATGTAGTAGGGTTGATTGTCTGGTTCTTCATTGTCACCTCGAGCCTTTGCAAGTTGTAGTCCCATTGTAGGTGCTGCTTCTTGGATTGGAGGTGGATGGTGTATTTGTGTGCTTACAAAGATTGCTGGTTGCTCAAAAGAGGTTGTCAGGGTTGATTTGGAGCAACTGCTGGCTTGGAATTGTTTCTTAGGTATTGAAGTTGTCCCCATGATATCCTCTAGATCTTCCAAAGTTGATGTTCATTGTCCATGTTGATTTTGGAGAAGCTATTAGTGGTGGATTGCTTCATTGCTCTTGTTGTTGTAACCTTAATGTCCTGTGGATCTTTCAAAGATTATATTCATAGTAGTCATGCCAAGTACTCAGAACCCATAATGAGTGATGGGTTAGTGTGTCAGTGCATGAGCCAAAGAAAGTATGTGCCTTGTGCACAGCCTTGTAATGTGGCCCTATGCATGCATACTTGGAAAATGCATTGGAAGAAGTATGGTGCAAAAATTGGAGATCTTAAGCTAAGTGCTCAAGGGTATGCTGACGAAGAGGTTTCCTAATCTAACATGGTTATGGTGTTGCCAAAGTAAGGATTCTTACCATGGTGAATGGGTGATCAATGTTTATCTCTTTGTGTTGTACACCTGGCATTGTGATGGACCATCAGCTAGTCTTTTGTTGTCGATGAATGTCCGTGTTGATGGTCCACTGATGAAATTCTTTGAGTGCCTGGTCATGTCTCCTCTCTTCAAAGCAACATTTGCCGAATACTGAGAACTGAATTTCTTTATATTCCTTGACAAACAACATTGGGTAACTACACCAAGCTTAGTTTCACATATTCTCTTTAGCTCATCATAAGCAAGAGTCTTCTCATCCAATATACATACAAGGATTTGCAGGGTACCAAAAATTCCCCTTGCTGATATCTCCTTGGATGTTCTCATACATATAGTAGTTAAGCATCGCTCAAGTGGCAGACCTTCAAGCTCTTCCCTCCTACCATGGTAAGGGGGAACAATAATTGTGGATGCCATGTTCATGCCAAGTTTTGGACATCTACCAGATAAGGCAGCCATAATATCATTTGCTAGTCGAGACATGCTTCTATCCAAACTGATAGTGCCTGGTCATCAATGGTTCCATCTTCACCTAAGCATGACTCATTCATGTTCCATGCACCAAACCTGGGAACAAGCTCTCATTCTCTCTCTCTTTTTCTGCTTCTTCTTCTCTCTCTCTCTCTTTTTAATAAGGAATAACAACAGAAAACAAGAAGAAAGAGGTTAGAAACAATAAAAATAGTTGACATATGTCAATGTGCTCTTGTGCCTGGGACTCTCAAATGTGTCTATGCATGGTCTTATGATGAGATCCTATCTCACATGCATACTCTAAAAAATGCATACAAAAAGCAACGGTGCAAAAATGGATAGATCTTGAGCAAAGTGCTCAAGGGTGAGACGATGATGAGGCTTCCTCCAAATGTCCAACTCCAAGAACCTTTTCTTTCTCATCAACCATTTGAAATGGATGATACCTTTGTCCACCAACTTGCCAAAAAATAAATAAAAAGCAAATTTTTACGATGTATGAACATGTGCCCTCTGGGTGCTTGGGTTAAACTTAGTATGTCTAATGCTTGGCCTTTGGATGAGGCCCTATTCGCATGCATACTTGATGTGCATCTTGAACATATGTTGTGCATTGGGCAAGGTTCGGTTTGACACCCATGGAGGCTACACGAAGAGGATTTAGGCAATATGTCTTTGCTTTGCTTGTATTTTCTTTGAAGTTTCTCTTACGATCTTGTTGGATTTTTGGCTTCATTGCTTTGGATCCTTTGGTTAGAAGTCGTCTTTTTTGAAGATGAGGTGTGTTGGGTCTAGACCATGGATTATGGATGTTTTTGTTAGAGGATTGATTTTGTACAAGGGCTATCTTTGGTACCCATATCATAGTGCGATTTGCTTGGGCTCCAAGTAATTTCTTGGCCACCCAAATTTGCTTGACATTACAAGGAAAATGTGATTTTTGTTTCTTGATGTAAGGGTATTTTGGGCCTTCTATGTGAGTTTAAGGAGAAAACTCATCTTTACCTGGGGAATGCAACAAAGGTTGATCTTCTATACATACACCATGCTTATGCAATGGATCATTGGGTTGTGTGGTTTGAGATTGATCTAGAGATTCATTAATACATTTATCCTTATTACACAGAATCTCTAAATGTACAAATGGGTGATGGATTGTCATGATTGACCATAGATTCAACATCATTTTCCACATCATTGATACAAAGTATTTGTTGATCATCTCCTTCTTGATGATCCGAGTGTAAATCGCCCCTGCTTATAGTTTCTTGAGGGGAATCCAAGTTTACAAGAAGAGAGGACCCTTCCACATCCCCCAAACACTTGGAGTCCTCTATTTCTCCATTTGCCAAGATTTCCTGCAATTTACTCAAAGAAGGATTAGATACAAAAGCATAAGTGGGAAGACAATCTTGTGCATTAAAAGCACAATCTTTGAAAAGATGATTATGTCCACAATTCTTACAATGCGGATTATCATTAGGATTTTCAATAGACATATATGTAGAAGTGGGCATAATAGATGGACAAGACACCTCAAATTCTTGATGATTTTGTGTAACAAACTTTTAGGTGCCAATGATCAAGTCTTCATCTATGCCTTCCATGACAAAGAATGTTTCCGAAAATTGCATATCATCCACCATAACAGGCAACACAACTTGACCCATGCAATCATAATGTTCACCATCCATGAGGATAGAAGAATGAGTTGTTTGTTGAATGTTCTCAAAATTAATGGTCACTAGGTCAATATGAATTAAATTCCACTCACAATTACGGTTGATATGAACACTCATTCTTCTATGGTCATATTCTATTCTTATATCCACAAAAGTATTGTTATATTCTCTTCTTGCAAGTAAGGATCCTACCACCTCAGATATTTCACTCGTTTCCTTGACTCCTTGCAATTTTTCTCTAGATGTTTCACCCTTACGTGAGATTATTTCATGCACTTCATGTTTATCTCCCTTGTCTTTTTCAATCTTAGCCCCCTTTCTTCTCTCTTTTGCTTTTTTCTTTCCCATGAAACAATTTTTCTCTCCCTTGGATTCCCAACCCCACCTGAAGGTCAACTTCAAATTAGTCTATCTAAAAATCAACGCGTTATCCTTAAAGCTTTCCAACGAGCTATAGAGCTCAAAAAATGGACTTTTGATGAAAACGTTATGTCAAATCAGGCTCCTGAGGGTCAAAACCGAAAAACAAGACCTTTTGGAAAGATCACGTTTTATGTGAAAATCGCGCTTTTGGGGGTCAAAAAATCGCGATGTTGAGCACTTATGAAAATCGCGATTTTGAGGAATCATGAAAATCGCAATGCTGAGCACTTATGAAAATCGCGATTTTGAAGGATCATGAAAATCGCGATAATGAGCAATCATAAGAGTCACGATTTTGTGAAATCATGAAAGTCGCGATGCTGAGCACTTATGAAAATCGTGATTCTAGAGACTCAGACAATCGCGATGTTGTGAGACAATCGCAATTTTGTGAGACAATCGTGATGCTGAGTTGAGCTTGAAAATCGTGTTTTTGCGACCTCGTGAAAATCGCAATTTTGTAGCTGTGAAAATCGTGTTCTAAAAATCATGAAATTTGCGATTTTGGATGAAAGTTGTCTTTTCAGAAAATCGTGAAACTCCCGATTCTGACTGAAAATCGTGTTTTTCCCAAAATCATGTTTTTGGTTGAAAATCGTGATTTTGAACCCACTAAAAATCGTGTTTTTTTTCAAAATCATGTTTTTGGTTCAAAATCGTAATTTTGAGGCCACTGAAAATCGTGTTTTTTTCAAAATAGTGTTTTTGGCTAAAAATTGCGATTTATAGAATGACCAGAAAATCGCGATTTTGATTGAAAATCATGTTGTGTGAAAATCGCGATTTTGAGAATAATCAGAGAATCGCGATTTTAATTGAAAATCATGTTTTTCTCAAAATTGTGTTTTTTACATGAAAATCGCAATTTTGATTGAAAATCGTGTTTTTTGTTCATAATTGTGTTTTGACCTAAAAATCGCGATTTTGGCCAAAAAATCATGTTTTTCAGAATCGCCAAAAAATCACGCTTCTGAGAATGACTAGAGAATCATGTTTTTGAGAAACTTAGAGAATCATGATTTTGAACACAACCAGAGAATCGAGATTCTGAGAATGACCTCAGAATCGTGTTCTTTTCAAAAAGCTTATAGGTGGGAAATAGAAAATCATGATTTTCAAAAAATTTGAATTTTTCACAAAATCGTGATTTTCACCACAGGATCGTGATTTTCTGATATTTTTGGCGGGAACTTTGAATTTCAGTATTGAGGCCTGCGCATCGAGCTTAGGGTCATGGAAATCTGAGAAACTTGCACACACAAGCACTTTACCTCTCCCTCTCTCCTTCTTGCACACCCACGAATGAAAAATGAGGTGAAAATGTGGAAAATGGAGTGAAAAACGAAAAATTTTAGTGAAGATGAAGATAGAAGAAGATGGAGATGGCGATGATGATGAAGAAGAAGAAGAAAAATCAGAAAAATAATAGAAAATGACTAGTTTTACCTTCCAACATCGCAAATCTATGATCTTACCATCACAACGCTCGTCCTCCAAGTTCTCTCCCTGGCAACGGCACCAAAATTTGGTGTAACTCAAGCGTAATCACCACCGCCTTTACTTGTCAATTCGTGAAAACGTGAGGTCTGATATGAAGATCGTGAGCAATTGTGGTGAGCAAATGTGAGTGACAAGCACATATATGCATGCACACACACACACAAGGCAAGATCAAAGAGAGGAACAATGGAAGGACTTTGATTACAAAAGAGATCTATTACAAAGCTAAAATTGACAACAAGCCAACCTACAAAATGAGCTCTCGCTCATTTTATAGTTTTTTGAGTAGTTTTGGCCTTGTCCAAACCTAGTGTCCGACATAGTTAAAAATTAGGTTCCAAGGCTTATTTGAGGGCTCAAACGGAGTCTAAAAATTATGAAAATTGGTAGGTAGCTACTTCTAATACTCCTCAAGCTTGAGGACAACTCGGATTGAAAAAAATGAAGCTACAAAAAGGTGAAATGATATTTACAATGGTTTCTAGTGATGAAAATCACTATTTATAGGGATTTCTTCTGAAAATTTGACATACACTTCTTGGAGCTCCCTATGTGATCCTTCTTCTTGTGTGTCCACTTCTCTGATGCACTTATTATGCCTGTCCTTGACCTTGAGCTTCAACAATGTGGTTACAAGCTTAGCTGACAAGATAGATAAGTCTGGAAATATCATTCTTGAAAATGAGATAAGAAATCTAGGACAAGAACCCAAGACTCCTTGAGGCAAATCCATCTTGTCTAGGGTAATTAATCTAGAGTGGATTCCCCAAGACAACAAAAGCATAGAACTATTCTTGAATAGAGAAACGAAGGAAGCTTTTTGGAGATTGAAGCCAGATGAACTTAGCAAAATAGGTTGAATCACCATCTACGACTTCAAAGATCTTGAGACTAAGCAAAGTTGTATATCTTGATAATACATCAGAGAGAATGTTCTTGGTAACATAGCATGATAGGCGTGCATACACGTGGCAGGGTGAATTGATTTTCCCTCCACCAAAATCCAATGTTTCCCATGGCCTCCAAGGAGCAAAATCATCCCAGGCTCATGAAACCAAGAGGGAAAGAGCTAAAGAGATACCTAAGGTAAGCTTTGCACACATGGTGGGCAGAGACAAATCTGGACTTTAAATTGAAAGACCTGAAAGAGAGAGACATAGAACACATAGGCATCAAAGAGATGAACATGATTTTCCATTGCCTAGACCCTGAGAGTACCCAAGAACCCTTAGATCCCCTCAAGTGGTCAAGACAATGAAAAACTACTTTGATGGGTCAGGAGATCCATACGATCATGTAGCCGAGTTCAAACAAGTGTTAAGAGTTGAACATTTAGAGGACTTGTTCACCCACTTTGAGGCATTTGGTTTGACCCTCAAGGGTACTACCTTAGCTTGGTTTCAACCCCTATAGAGTCACAATTACCAAAATATAGGTCAACTGCTCAAAACATTCATCATAGAATTTTCCAAGAGTGGCATTAGGCGTAACGTATCATCCTTGATCCACAACTTTAAGAAAACACCCCAAGAAACGGTTCGACTAGTCGAATGTAGATTTAAACAATATGCGGAGAGATGTCCCACACCTGAATTACCTTCACAGGCAAACCAAGTTTCCTTGTTTTTAGATGGACTTCTAAGCGGGAAAATTAGATCATATGTATATCTCAAGGAGCCAATCACACTAGATCAATGCTTGAGAATATGTATTGACATAGAAGACAACTTGGGTGATGAGTTAGAATTCAATCAGTGATAATTCAAGGTTTTTGTCTAGATTGTGGGAAGGAGCATCTCATATGAGACTGTCCTAAGAACCCAAACAACGGGCCAAAGATCACCCCTATCAATGCCGTTGGGTTAGTGATAGATTCTACTGGAAGTGTAACTTCCACTGCCCAGTGCAAGTAGTCACAAGAGCTCACATATTACAAAAAAGCCAAAGCTTAGGTCTAGAAAAAATTCTTGAAGTTAGTGAGACAATGAAAATAAATAAGAAAAGAACACGAGCATGGAAAGAGTCATGAGAGAATGAAAATGTAGTGGTCAAAGAAGATGAGCAAACTTGAGGAAAACCTAAGAGAAACAAAAGCCAAGTTAACCAAAATTGCATCTCAAGAATACTCACAAGACCCATCCACCCCATCCACACCAAACCACTCCATAGACCCACCTGTCATTGTGAATAGACTGCAACCAAGGTCTATTCTCGCAGACCCAACCCCAGAAGGCTTGGACATGATGTCCAAGGCCTACCACACTCAACTTCAAGAAAGGCCAACGTTTGCAAACCTAGAGAAGAGTTAACCTATAACAGATTTAGAGATTTTAACGGATAAAATTTTGCATGAAAATGGTAGAATTAGCTCAGGATGGTTTCTTTACCTTTACTAGTTGTTGAAAGAGAAAGCTCATCACCAATGAAAGTTTATGTTCTTGATTCTATGGATGGTGGAGCACCTCTTTCAATTGAACAATACTCTCAAGAGTTCTTGCAGGAAATAATAGAAGAGAAATAGGCCAAGGAGAAGGGTAATTCCCCTCCTATTCTTGAAATTGATGATCTTCATGATCAATCTCCCCAAGATATTCCATCTATTTACGGAGATCAAGAAGAGCAAAAAGAAGATGAAACATTAGATTTTGAATCTAATTATTTACAAGAGTTGCCACAATTCATAGGCCCATGGGAATTTGGATCTCTTCATATCAGAGATCCCACAATATTGATAAGAAATGAAGACTCAGAGGTTCCAACAAACATTGAAGTCATGAAGAACACTATGGTGTAGTGTCGTCTCACCTTAGAAGAACTGCTCAAAGTAAAACTTTAGCTATGGAAACATGTAGCGAATCAAGTCCCATAACTTGGTTCCAATGTTTCAAAAGCAAGCTCTAAGATGAAAGTACTAGAGATACCTCTAGACAAAATAAGAGACATGAGTAAAGGTGAAGAAGGTAATACTTATCTTCCAATCACCTACCAAGGTTACACCACCAAAGCTATCTTAGATCCAGGTGCTTGTGTTGTGATTACAACCGCCTCCTTCTGGAAGCAATGGGGCAAACCCGCATTAAGAACAACTAGAATGAAGCTTTAAATGGTTGATGGCCATGTTGAAAGACCTCGAGGATTGCTGGAAGGGATAAATCTAGCCACATGTGGAGTAGAGTTTGAACATACCTTTGCTATATGTGACTTTGACAAAAATAACATCTATGAAATGATTCTAGGAATACCCTTCCTACGGCAATGGCAAATAGCATTAGATTGGAGAACCAACTCCTTGCACTTATAGCACTTAGGGATCACAACCAAGGTAAATTTGAAGGATTATACCTTCAAAGATGTACCACCCCTATAGTGGAATACTATCCACAAGGTGCAAGAGGATTCAATCTTTGTGCATTTTGTAAGTTCTTCTGATCCATCTTGGATGCATGAAGCTACTCACTTATGGATGTGCAAGCTCACAGAGGAAGAGGAAAGACACCTAAAAGCGAGAGAAGAAGAAACTTCTCAATGAGCCATACCAGTTAGAGACCCAACCTATACACTGGTGATCTTTTCAGATGAGGAATTTGAGCCTCATGGTTGGGCAAAAATCTTAGCTACCATGGACATTGCTGTCAATCAAGAACAATGGATGCCTAATAATGATGAGGAGGGTTACGATATATCTTTGTTCATGTATGAACCCTTGCTAGAAGAGTGTGACTTTAATGAGGTCATAGAAGAAGAAGAGAATGACGATGATCTAGAGTCCATTGTGATGGATAGTTGCTTTGATTCAGAGGAGAACTATCTAGAAAATGTAGGAGTATATACCCAAAAGGAAGAAGAACCTATCAAAAGCATTAAAACTATAAATTCAAGGGATGAAAGTGAAGATCATCAAAAGAAATAGAAAATAAAAGCAGAGAAACAAGCAGAGGATGAGTCATTGTTTAAAGTGTTACCGTTAGTGTCCATGTGAAAGGCCAAATGGCCATTGGAAACTTCTTTATATATGTTCTTTAATAAAACATATAGTGGACTCGTCAGTCACAGACTGTAAGTTCGACCGCATTTGTAAGACCTAAGAAATCTGTCTTCGTGCTCCCTGTGTACTGTGTTTTCTGTTTATTATGTAGCCTTTGTGCGAAGTACTTTGTGTGACTTTAGGAGCTCGGTTTTCTACTCTGAGCGTATCGTCGTGAAGCTCTCGAGAAGGAGAGGATGCACTATGGTGCATTGCCATTGAAATACTTCACTAGTATCAGAGCAGTTCGAGGCAAAAGCTTTTTTCCTTTTGTGCGAGCGAAGCGTAACCCCCCCCAAGGCTTACGACTAAGGCGGCGACCAAGTCATAGACCTTGGCATACCTTGTCATCCGAGTCACCGAAGTCACCGTTGGCTGCGCGTGAGGGAGGACCTCAACAATCAAGGAATATAGAGGTTTTTGATACTTCCCGGGAGGTCACCCATCCCAATACTGTTCCCCCCGGAGCTCGCTTAACCGTGGCAATCTCTTGCCACTAAGCTACACTCTTGTGGTGTCTGAAGAAGGGGAAAAACTAAGGTTGACATTACCATTCGCTCAAAGCTTCATTCTTTGCTTTCAAAGCCTATTTTTGAAGCATTTTTGGGTGTCTTTTGGAGCCATCTTGGAGTACTTCCGCACATAGTTCTCTTCACATAGGTCCAAGAACATCAAGAAGAGTGTTCTTTGTACTTATGACAATAAATATCAACCTTTGGGGCTGTGTTTTTCACCCACACTCATAAAACTATAGGTTTCTTGAAAGGTTTCAGTTTTGGTGGGAGCAGTTGCTGCAAATTTATGCAGGTTTTTTGAGCCTAAAATATCAAAGTTGATAGACACTTGCAAGTGTTATTGGCTAGTTTTTGGGTTGTGTATTCAGCCTTTGGTGTCATTTTACTGCATATATTGAGCACATACACACTATGTACGCTTCTGTGGATACCGCTTACGTATGTCCATGTGGTCATTGATATAGCGGTTACGTTCTTTGCATAAAACCTTTTACGTTTGATAAAGAGGGTCATGGTGAGGTTTTCTTAACTAGGAGACACCCAAATGTCGGGGTCTCTTCGGTGATGCAAGTGGAAGACTTACCCAGCCTCACCATAGGAGATGTATGATAGTTGTTCATAGGTGCTCGATAAACCTAGTTGGCTTCTATTGGGTAATTGATTATATGCAGTGGAGTCAGTGATTCACTATGCAAGAAAACATGTCAGTACTCGCAGTTTTATGATATTTTGACACTGGTCATATGCTCATTTTGCAGAGGATACTCTGGCAAAATTTTTTCCAGATTTCTAGTTTTGTCAACTATATAGTGGTCGGCTTAGTCCTTGATACACTTATTCGTTGGTGTTTGGACTCTTCTAGCTCCATTATCATTCTATTTTGTTATCTACCATCATGGCATCAGAGGTCTTAGGCACATCCGGTGGATCAGGGTCTAGTGCTAGTGTTTCGAGGAGGAGCTATAATTTGTAGGGCAAAGACCATTTTGAGATCCAAAAATTTGATGGCACAAACTTTGCTCTATGGAGGAATCATATTAACGATGCGCTGATTCAAAGGAGGCAATGGAAGCCAATAAATGGAATTTCAAAGAAGCCTGCTGACATGGATGAAGATGATTAGGATGAGTTAGATGAAATGGCCAGGTGTACCATTCGCTTGCACCTAGCACATAATGTTTACTTTACAGTATTAGAATGTGAAAGTGCAGAGGAGCTTTGGAAGAAGTTATGCAATACATATGAAAAAGAGACGGCATCAAATAAAGTCTATCTGATGAGAAAATTATATGACCTTTGTATGAAGGACAGAAATAGTGTTGCTGCTCATCTAAATGAGTTTGATGCTATATTCTCTCAGTTACAGGCTGAGAAAATGGATATGGATAATGAAATGAAAGCAGTATTGTTGTTATGCACCTTGCTATCATCATGGGATACATTTTGCATAGCTATTAACAATAGTGCACCTGGTGGTAAACTTGTTTATGATGACATATGTGGAGCACTCTTGAGTAAGGAGATTCACAGAAAATCTATGGTTGGCACTCAAAGTGGAGATGCATATAATGTTTGTGATTCTTACCAAGGAAGAATCAACAATGTGGCAGAAGCAAGAACAAGGAAAAGAATGGTCAATGGAATAAGAGTAGAAGTAAATCAAGGAAGAGGGATATCGAATGCCATTATTGTCATAAGAAAGGACACATGAAGAAAGACTATTATGCATTAAAGAATGCTAAAGGTAAAGGACAGAATGTTGATGGGCATGTTAAACAGTTACCTGCACCATCTACTTTGACTGTGAAGATTAAAGAAATTAATGCTATTTTTTATCATGTTGATGTGTTGACACTTGATACAACTATGCCAACTGAGGCTTTAATTGATGATTCTCTTTCCCACACCTGGCTGCTAGATTCTTGTGCTTCTTTCCATGTGATACCACATAGAGAATGGTTCTCTAATTATGCAGCGAAATCTCTTGGTACCATGAGACTTGGTGACTCTTACCAATGTGATGTTGTGGGGATTGGAGATGTGGTTCTGCAATTCATTGATGGTTCAAAATTTACTATGCATAATGTACGCCATGTGCCTCAGTTATCACGTAGTTTGATGTCAGTTGGTCAACTTGATGACCTTGGTTACAAGGTGGTCTTCTATGCTCAGTCCTTTCGCATATCAAAGGGCAATATGGTCATTGCAAAAGGAACCAAAGTTGACTCACTTTATCCTTTATTTGTATCACAGAAAGAACACTTGTTAGTTGTTACTAAATAGCCTATGGCTTGTATTTGGCATGGTCGTTTGGGCCATATATCGCATAGTGGAATGGAAAATCTTTCTCATTCTGGCTACTTACTTGTGTTTTCTTTCTCTGATTTTTCATTTTGTGAGCATTGTCAATCTGGAAAGCAAACCAAAAACGTGCATAGAATGCACATTGAATCTTCAATTCAACCTTTAGATCTCGTTCATACAGATGTGTGTGGTCCTATGCCCACTAGGTCCTTAGGTGGTTCTGTTTACTTTGTCACTTTCATAGATGATGCTACCAGACAAGTTTGGGTATATCCTATCAAATCGAAGGATGAGGTATTTCCTACTTTCAGAAAATGGCTTGCTTCAGTTGAGACTGAAAAAAGAACCCAGCTTTAGGCTTTACGTTCAGATAATGGGGGTGAGTATACCTCACATGAATTCAGCCTTTTCTGTCAGTCTAGAGGGATTCGTAGAGAGTTTACAGCTCCTTAAACCCCAGTACAGAATGGTGTCGCTGAGAGGATGAATAGAACTATTCAAGATAGAGTAGTCTCTATGTTGCATCATGCAAAGCTCTCACAAGGCTTTTGGGCAGAAGTAGTATTGACTGTAGTTCATGTGATTAACCTTTCACCTAATACTGCCAAAGGTCTAAAAGCAGCACAAGAGTTGTGGACAGGGAAGCCACCATATTATGATTATCTTCGAGTTTTTGGGTGTGAAGCATATGTTCATATACCGAAGAATCTTAGATAAAAGTTGGACCATAAGTCAAAGAAATGCATTTTTCTTGGATATGGTCAAGAAGGACAATTTGGATATCGCTTATGGGATCCTGAAACAAGTATAGTGATCAGAAGTAGTGATGTCATTTTCAATGAGTCTAAGATGCATAAACATCCCATTAAGGAGGTTGAAGTGAGAAGAGTGGTGTTTGAGGATACTAGTCCTCCGGTTAGCATGCATAAAAATGCTGCACATAGCGATGTTCAAGAGAATGTCCATTCAGATCAGTCTGCACATGTTCCTGTTCAGCAACCATTGAGATGTTCTGCACGTGTATCACATCCACCTGATAGATATGTTCCAGGCTTAGATTTTGTTATGCTAACAGATGCCGGTGAGCCTTCTTGCTACAAAGAGGCTATGCAGACACAAGACCATGTCAAGTGGGAGCGTGCCATGAAGAGAGAGTTGGATTCTATTCACAAGAATGGTACTTGGGATTTAGTACCTTTGCCAAATGGCTGGAAAGCTTTACCATGTAAATGGGTATATAAGTTGAAATTTACATCAAATAGTGCTTTGTTGATATATTTAGGTAGTGATGTGTGTGAACACACTAGGACTGCCGGGGCACTTTTTTCCCTCTTTAGGAGGTTTTTTTCCCCCAGCTTGTATATACGCCTATTGCCCTAATGGGCTACTTATCTTTGTACATTCTCTAGTAATACATTCAGTATTGTGTGTTTGTGCTCCAAGCTTCTTCTTCTTCCTTGTGTTGTTCGCGTGCTTCTGCAGACGTCTAACTCCAACAATTGGTATCAGAGCAGGTCGTCGCTTCATCTAGGGCGCTGTCGACACTCCTCCGTTTGCAGTCTCAGAATCACAGGAATTTTGGTGAGCATACTCAACGTGTTTTTGAGATCAAAACGGCTTCGCTCTATGGTGCCAAAATTGCGTTCTGAGCTCGTTTCGGCCTCCGAACGTACTATCATAGCGCTTGTGCTGGCTATTTTGTCTTTTTGTGCCAAAGGTATATACTAGTTTCTGTTCGCCAATTTAAGCGTCTCGAAGTCTGCTACAGGTCTAGCAGAACTCGTCTGGGTAGTTCTGTTCAACTTTTTGAGATACAATCAATTTTTTGCATCAAGGTATTTTAGTCACCGGCCATGGCTGAAAGCAGTGATGTATTCCGTATGTTGGCTGTTGAGGATAAGTTGGATGGTACCAACTACCCATTATGGGCTTATATGATGCCACATGTTTTGGTTGCAAAAGGATTATGGAACATTGTGCAGGGTGTTGAAAGACGTCCTGTTACACCTGTAACGACAGGTACTGCAAATACAGGTGTTGGAGCTGATGAAGATGGTGTCGAAGATGATATTCCGCAGATTCATGTTCGTGTTGCTGTTTCTGTTGCACCTACTGTAGAGCAAATTCATTGGGATGGCAGAGATGCCCAAGCACATGCATTGATAGCTTTGTCTGTCAAACGTGCCATTATTCCTCATATTCGCTCTTGCAGAACAGCTAGGGATGCTTGGGATACACTTACCACATTGTACCAAGCTAGGAATGAGGCTCGTGTTGCTTACCTCCGAAAACAGTTGGAGAGTGAGCACATGAATGAAGGTGATTCTATGGACAGTTTCCTAACGAAGATCAAAGATTTGAAGGAACAGTTGATTTCTGCTGATGAGGTTATACCAGATAGCTCACTTGTGCAGACCGTTCTGAATGGTCTTCCTGATTCATATCAGAGTTTTGCTTCTACTCTTTGGTTGATGATGAAAGGCAATCCAAATGCCTTATCATTTGAGGAGTAGTCTCTGTTTTGTTGCAGGAAGCTCAGTCCAGGCAGAATAGGTCAATTATGCATGTTGCAAATCAAGCTTTCTTGGCTAGTCAGAAGGGCAAAGAAAAATGGAGCTCTTCTACTAGTAAGCAGAAATCTGCAAATGCTGCACATTCGAAGAACCAGGATAAAGATGAGGAGAAATTAGAAAAGCAGAAATTGTTTTGCACTGTAAAGGGAATGATCATATCATAAAGAACTGTCCAAAACTGGATGCAAAAGAGGCAAAGAAAAAGGAGGCTGGAATGGTTGTTGCAAAAGCCTCTACACCAAAAATAGAGTCTGCTAATCTTGTGCAGGAAGAAGAATGGGCGTTTACTACTGTTTGCAGTTTTGACCCATCTTCTCATGAGCAGTGCATGTCTGCAGTGGACTCAGATGTTTGGTACTTTGATAGTGGGGCGACCAAACATATTACCTCGCAGCGCAGTTTCTTCTCTTCACTCGAGTCTGCCCCTATAGGGAATACTGTCACATGCGCCAACAACTCCTCTTATCCTGTTATGGGAGTTGGTAAGATCATTCTGACTACTACTGATGGTAGTTCTTTCACCTTGCCAGATGCTTTATTTGTGCCAGGGATCAAGAAGAATCTGTTATCAGTTTCTGCATTAGCCAAGATTGGCTTGGTTTTGAAATTCGTTGATGACAGGTGTACAATTCATGATCTATCAAATGGCGATGTGATTATTGCTTCTGGCATTTTATGTCGTGGGCTGTATAAGCTCATAGACTATGAAAGATCTATGAATGATTCGGCATGTGCAGTTCATGATTCTCAGGCTATGTCAGATGCAAAGCTTTGGCATGCATGCTTTGGTCATCTGAATTTTGCTAGTTTGCTACGCTTGCAGAAATCTGATATGGTGTCTTCTTTGCCCAAGCTTGAGGCACCTGGAAAACATGTATGTGAAGCCTGTATTTTGGGCAAAATGCAACGTTCCTCCTTTCCAAAAGATGGTTCAGTTCGGGCTACGCAGAAATTGCAGCTTGTACATAGTGATGTCTGTGGTCTATGCAGACACCCTCTTTTGGGAATTATCTTTACTTCGTGACTTTCATTGATGATTTTTCCAGGCATGCATGGGTATATCCACTCAAAGCAAAGTCCGAAGTGTTCATGTGCTTTAAACAGTTTTTAGTTTTGGCTGAAAATCTGTCAGCATGTAAAATGGGCACCCTTCGTTCTGATCGAGGGGGGGAATATATGTCTTCTGATTTTAATGCATTTCTGGCTGAACGTGGGATAAAACACCAGTGTACAGTGCCATATACACCTCAACAGAATGGAGTTGGTGAACGAAAGAACAGGTCACTCATGGAGATGGCGAGGTGCATGGTCAAGAGTCAGGCTTTACCACATAGTTTCTGGCTTGAGGCCGTCATGTGTGCAACATATGTACTGAACAGGTGTCCCACTAAAGCGCTACAGTCTATCACTCCATATGAGGCTTGGCATGATCGCAAGCCATCTGTTGCTCATCTGCGTGTTTTTAGTTGTTTGGCATATGCATTAGTGCCTGAACAACATCGCAGAAAATTGGATGATAAGGCAATAAAATGTATTTTTGTTGGGTACAGTTCTGCAAGTAAAGGCTATCGTCTGTATCATCCACAGACTAAACGCATTCTGGTTAGTCGTGATGTTGTCTTTGTGGAAGATGCTATTCAGCCATTGCTTTCATGTACTAAGGAGACATCTGTTAGCTCCAAAGACATGTATGATACGTTGATGCCTCTTTTTACAGGTGGACAGTCTAGTGCTGGTCCTAATGAGGCAACTTCTCAGCCTTTGCAGGTTTCATATGATGATGCAGATCATTCTATTTCTGATGCAGATTTACATGATGCACTTGTTGATGAGAGAGCTGATATTGAGCAGGCAAAAACTATGCCAAAATGGCTCGTGCTGACTTTGCATGACATCGAATTAGATGCACCTTTGTCATATCGTACTCGTTCAGGCTCTCATAGTGCCTCCTTTGCATCAGATTGCTATGCTATGGCTGCATCTAGTCTCTGTGATGAGAATGAGCCTGTTTCATTTGATGAAGCACAGAATTCAAAAAATTGGATGGCTTCCATGCAATCTGAAAATGATGCTATAATGAAGAATGGTACATGGTCTTTATGTGACTTGCCTCCTGGCAAGAAGGCCATTGGCACTAAGTGGGTATAGAAGCTGAAGCATAAACCTGATGGTACAGTTGACAGGTATAAGGCTAGGCTTGTTGCAAAGGGTTATGCGCAGGAAAGAGGCATTGATTTTGATGAGACCTTTGCACCTACATGTCGTATGACTACTGTTCGGAGCATTTGTGCACTTGCAGCCCATCATGGTTGGAATGTACATCAGTTGGACATTAAAACAACATTTCTGAATGGTGACTTGCATGAAAAAGTGTATGTTTTTCAGCTCCGTGGCTTTATGCAGAAAGGGCATGAAAACCAGGTGTGCAGGTTAAAGAAGGCATTATATGGTTTAAAGCAAGCACCACGTGCTAGGTATGAGCAGATATATGCCTATCTGGTTGCACATGGTTTTGTGAACAGTCCAACTGAAAGCACCTTATATGTTAAGCGTGCTAATGATGTGCTTCTAATCATTGTTGTCTATGTTGATGACATGCTGCTCACTAGTCCTATTGAGAAGCATATAGCTAATTTCAAGGCTGATTTGCATGCCTCATTTGAGATGTCTGATTTGGGGCATTTGCATCACTATTTGGGCATCCAGTTTATGCAAGTTGATGGTGGAATGGCTTTGTGTCAAATGAAATATATTGACACATTATTGCAGCATTTTGGCCTTGAAGACTGTAAGCCTATTGCCATTCCTATGGAGACAGGTTTACGATTGAGTCTTCATGATGCTGGAGATGCATTTGATGGTGTTCTCTATCAGCAGGTTGTTGGATGCTTGATTTACTTATGCATTACTCGGCCAGATATTCAGTTTGTTGTCTAACAGATGAGCAAGTTTATGCATTGCCCAGGAGTCATGCAATGGACGGCGGTTAAGCTCATCTTTCGCTACTTGAGTGGTACTCGGCTACTTGGGTTGTTTTATCCCAAGGGGGGATCACTACCGCCAGATTTGCATGCTTTTTCTGACTCAGATTGGGTTGGTTGCTATGACACTCGTGTGTCCACCAGTGGTTTTTGCTTCATGCTTGGTAGCTCATGTATATCTTGGTTGAGCAAGAAGCAGCCTACTGTGGCCACTTCCAGTTGTGAGGCTGAGTATAGGGAAGCTTTCACAGCGACTGTTGAGTGTGTGTGGCTCAGACGCCTTATGGCTGATTTGGGTGTTGGCCAATCTTCTGCCACCACCATCTTCACTGACAGTCAGAGCGCATTGGGAGTTGCGAGGAACCCTGTGTTCCATGCTCGCACTAAGCACATTGAGGTGCATTATCACTATGTCAGGGAGAGGTTCTCTGCTAGGGAGATCAGCTTGGCATATGTGCCCACGCAGGAGAACATTGCATACCTTTTCACGAAGGCTCTACCAAGGGAGAAGTTTGAAGCTTTCCGCAAAGCTTTGGGCTTACTTCCTTTTGTGGAGTGATTTCCACATAGCTTGGCACTTCCTTATACATGAGTGCCAGCTCCTTGTTCACCGCATCACTCCCAGGGGGGATTTGTTGATATATTTAGGTAGTGATGTGTGTGAACACACTAGGACCGCCGGGGCACTTTTTTCCCTCTTTAGGAGGTTTTTTTCCCCGGCTTGTATATATGCCTATTGCCCTAATGAGCTACTTATCTTTGTACATTCTCTAGTAATACATTCAGTATTGTGTGTTTGTGCTCCAAGCTTCTTCTTCTTCCTTGTGTTGTTCGCGTGCTTCTGCAGACGTCTAACTCCAACACTCCAAAGTATAAAGCACGACTTGTTGCAAAGGGTTTTAAGCAACAACATGGTGTTGATTTTGAGGAAATCTTCTCTCCAGTGGTCAAGATGACTACCCTGCGCATGTTGCTTGGATTCGTTGCAATGGAGGACTTAGAGTTAGTCCAAATGGATGTGAAAAGTGCTTTCTTATGGAGATCTTACATATGAGATCTATATGGAACAACCAGAGGGTTATGTAGTTCTTGGCAAGGAAAGTCTAGTTTGTAAGCTCAAGAAGAGTTTGTATCGACTTAAACAGTCCCCTAGACAATGGTACCAAAAGTTTGATGCTTTTATGAAGTCTCAAGGCTATTCTCGAAGCAATGAGGATCATTGTCTCTACACAAATAGATGCTTAGATGGTAGCTTGATATGTTTGATACTTTATGTCGATGATATGTTGATTGCTGGGAAGTCCTCTTATGACTTGTCAATTCTCAAAAAGAAGTTGAGTTAGACATTTGATATGAAGGATTTGGGGGATGCCAAACATATTATTGGCATGCGTATTACTTGTGATAGGAGTAAAAGATCCATATATTTGTCTCAAAGTGAGTACATATCAAAAGTACTTCACAGGTTCAATATGCAGGGTGGAAAGGCATTAAGTACACCTTTACCCACATATGTGAAATTGAGCAAGGATGATTGTTGATATATTTAGGTAGTGATGTGTGTGAACACACTAGGACCGCCGGGGCACTTTTTTCCCTCTTTAGGAGGTTTTTTTCCCCGGCTTGTATATACGTGTTAGCCCACAATTTGGTTGATTTTTATGCACTAATGTGGTTCTATTTGGCAGGAAAAATATGTTTGATTTCAGTTTGTAGGAGCTTTTGGCATGCCATGTCGCATTAAAATTGGATGTTTTGAAGCAGAACATGAGGCCTGGGAACCCCTTGGTGACACAAGAGGAGATTTTGGCGATAACTAGTTCCGATTCACATTACCAGAATATAAAGCACAGCAGCTGGGGAGTAAGAGGGACTCTTCCATGGATGGCTCCTGAATTGCCGAATGGAAATAGCAACTTTGTTTTTGAGAAGGTTGATGTATTCTCTTTTGGAATCGTAATGTGGGAGCTGCTGACTGGGGAGGAACCATATGCAAATATGCATCATGGAGCTATAATTGGAGGAATTGCCAACAACACACTACGGCCAGCAATCCCTAGGTGGTGTGATCCTGCATGGAAATCATTGATGGAAAAGTGTTGAACAGGCTTTGTGAAAGGACTACTGCCCCATGGAATGCTCTTATAGCTCGCCATATGGAATCAGGCAATATTGATGATGCATTGTACTGCTATGATCAAATGCATAGTGATTCCATTGCCCCTGATGAACTCACTTTTGTTTGTTGCTTGAGGACTTGTGGTAATGCAGGGTCATTGACAAGAGGCGAAGACATATATTCTGATGTCTTGCTAAAAGGGCTAGAATGTGATGACTTCGTCGGCAATACTGCGATTGATATGTACTCCAAATGTGGATTACTTGAAGAGGCAGAGTTTTTGCCCAATAAGCTGTCACTTCAAACTGTTTATTCATGGAATGGTATAGTAACAGGGTATTCCCAGCGAGGAGAAAGTCAAAAGGTCTTTTTGATGTTCAAACGCAGGCTGGCAGCAGAGATCAACCCAAACACCATCACCTTCGTTAGCATCCTCAATGTGTGCAATCATACAGGGGAACTAAGCAATGGTTATATTTATTATGTTGCTATGGGTAGATACTTTGACATTATCCCAGTGCTTCAACATATCACCGGCATTGTTGATCTTCTCGGCCGATCAGGTTGTGTTGATGTGGCAATATCCATTATTAATACTATGCCTTTCCATCCCGGGCTTGTAATATGACATACACTCTTAGGAGCGTGCCGGAAATGGAGTGATAAAGAGCTTGGAAAGTGTGCTTTTGAGCATGCTTTGCAAATTAATGGGTGCAGGCCTGCTACTTACATTGGCATGTCTAATATATATGCAGATATTGAATCAGAAAGGGGTATGAAAACTAAAGTATCATCTGAACTCGTATCCAATGGTGGAACTCTCTCTCCCTCTCGTTTTTGGGGGCCACACGAACAGATAAGGGGAGCGAAGATTTTGAGGGCAGGGGGGCTGCTCATTCTTAGTATGTATCCAGAAGGGGAATCGTGCTCTACCCCTCCATGATATTTCGAGGCCTGTCGGCTTCCTGATCGGCCTCCTCCGCGCATGCAAGGGGTAAAGGAACATGTAGCTTGCAGGTAATAAAAGGGGGGGGGAGTCCTCAAATAGGGGCAGAGAAGAAGAGGATAAGAGGTTTTTGTTTGGCAGTCATCAGAGGTGATAGCTATTGAAGGCTGGGGGGGGGGGGGGGCTCTCTCTCCCTCTCTCGCTTTTGTTCTTCTCGCGTGTTCAGGTAATGAAGGAGTGTGGGACTCAGAACTGCTAGTAGTCATTCATCAAGTGAAGACATGAGTATGTGTATCAGTTTCTGAGTCTTTGTTCGTGTATACAAGCTTCAAAGTCCTCAGATTTTAGCACAGAGGATGCTTTCTCTACTGTCCTCTATAGAAGAGAGCTTCCCGCTTTTGAAACTCAAACTTCAATAGAACACGCTTCTGGTTGTAGTATTTGTGGTCTGAGAAAGTCAAGGCCCTTGTCATGAAGCCACAACCGACTGGAAAATTGTCTAATGGGGCAAGTCGTTAGTTTGAATCTAATATTTCAAGCCTTTGCATGCAGCGTCCTGAAAACACTCTCTTAGGCTGGATGAACTTGATCGTTCTGATGAATTCTCGGTATCAATGCGACCTTTTCATGCAGCATCGGCAGCACTTCCTGTTTGCTGGATGAACTTATCATTGTGATGAATTCTTGGGATTTCGTGATGAATGAGTTGATGGGATATTACTGATTTGACTCTAGGCTTATACAAGATTGCAACACGCCATGCTGTCGAGGGTGTATCAGATACTATTCATGGTCATGTGGTTTCTGAGAAACAGGAGCTAGAAGTCTAGTACTATACCATGTCTACTTACTAACAAACATGAGATGCGAATCAGGAGAAAGTAGACGAAAAAGATTACTGAGGAGACTCCTGGTGGGATGGAATTCATGCGGCTTCTGAAGGCACTGCTGCTTAGTATGAGGTGCTCTGGATTTTTGTGGAGACACTGACTTCGTTTTGGGGCGTGCTCATCCTGGGGGAGGACTGACTGAAGACTGGAAAAAGTGTGCCCGTGGAGAGAACGTGTGCTGGGAGAGAAAGCGGGGGTCGGTTCTAATTACTGCAATCGAGGTTGAGCGCTGGGAAGAGTCACGAACGAAGAGGAGCTGACGGAATTTTGTTCATCGATTCTTGCTGTATGGAGTTAGTACTTATTGAGACAAAGTTGAAGGCAATGCATGTGAGAAAGACTGGACAGAGCTACAGCCGTGCACACTCTACATTCATGTTTTGTTCAGAATCTGCTACAGCTTGCAGCTCCATCGACATCAAGGGTAACCGTATATGCCGCTGATGTGCTGAACATAAAGGACACCATTTCAGGTCTATTCTGTTTCACACTTATTTTATATAATGTCCCAACAGTAAAAGAATTGAATCGGTTGTAGCGCAAAGATATTGTTGAATGATCAGAATTTTCAATTTTGACTTCAAAGGTGCACTAATCCTGGGCAGATGCATCCCAGAGAGATAATTCTAATTGAAAATGTGATGTAATGATTTTTTTTGGTAGATGATTTTGCATCTGTATGTATAGAGTCCTTGATGAGATGAAGCTCTTCAAGAGGATTGACATGTTTCTGGTAGTCCGTGATCTGTACATATCCAAATTTGACGAAACAGGTCATATGTTTGCCACCTGAGAATGCTCGACAGTGATGAGAGTTGAAGTCATATGTCACTCTGTCGGGCATAAAATGTAGTAGTTTTGCCTTCTTGACTCCATGAAAAACCAGGGATTTATACTCTTTCACGCATTTTAAGGGTAAGTAGGAAGGAGCTGCATGGATTTTATTTTAATTGGAGTTTAGAATGAGGACTTTTCATTCCCTTCCTGGAAAATGATCTTAAAACGAACCTGACGTTACGATTTGGATGCTTTCATTGTAATTACTAGTGAATGCTGTGTAATGTGATGGAAGGGTTAAAGAGGACTGGTATGGAAATGGTCACAATGAAGCTCGACATGTTTTGGAATCAGCAAGAGTTAAAAGGCTTTATAATTGTATGCACTCGACAGTGGCTTTATTTTGGAACACTGATGACCCCATAAGAAAAAGGCAATGTTCAGTGGAACCTCATATGTGGCAATAAGATATAGGTTCTTGAGAATTTAGTGTGCTGAACTTGTGGACTTCTTCTGCATCCATTTTCCATTTTGTAGAATCTTGAGAGCAAGATTATACTGCTGGCCACATCTAGAGCCAAGACATGCTATGTCTCAAACCGCAAATTGTTGACTTAGAAGAGGTTCCTATTCATTTAGAACATCCGAAAGGGAACCCATTTTGTTCCCTTCAATCAATTATTCAATTGTGAGGTTGAGGGTTCTTCGCTTTCATGTATGACACTGGAGGATTCTGAAGTGAGCAGGTGTGTTTATTGAGGAAGACAGTCATGGCAAAAGCCTGAAAGGATTGTTGGCCAGTGACCTCTTCATGCTGGAGAGTTCAGGGAGGGCATGGTTCTTCCAATCGAGGTGTCCTGGAGCAGAGCTCCTCTTTAAGAGGAGGCATCTTGGTGTGCATGCTCGAGGGGAGGAGCAGAAGGAAGTTGCTCTTTGGAAGTATAGACTCGACCAAGTTTTCCATGGCTCCTAGATGCAAGGGTGCACTGTAGCTGGAATAGAATGGAAATCCCATAGATCTCCCTCTCGTTGTAAACTCCGATAGGGGCACTTATCTCAATCAATAGGATCAAGAAAACCTACCCAACTTACTCACGTACATGCTGACATGTAGGGAAAAGTTTGAGAACTTGAGGGCAAGCTCCACTCGTAGGACACACTAAGCAAGGTAGAAGCACCTTTTGGAATTGGGATTTGAAAGCTAGGGCATAGGCCAACGGAGTGTCAATCAAGAGCTAATTGTGGGCTCTAGGTAATCCAAGTAAACCGATTGCGAGGGATTTAAACCAAATAAAGTCTCGTAAAACCACTTTTCCCCTTGGACTAAGAGACCCGTCCATTTGGTGCGTTTGCCGGGAACATATGTGCTAGTGCATAGCCATAAGAAAAATCCATTTCGAGATAATTGTGGGCTCTAGGTAATCCAAGTAGACCGATTCCGAAGAATTTGAACAAAATAAAGGCTTTCATAATCACTTTTTCCGTGGGCTTTAGAGCCTGTTCATTTGGTGCGTCTGCCGGGAATTGGCTTAGCTCATCTCATAGAGAGTGCTACGAGTTCGCTTGATGCCCCAATTGTGTGGCACAGCCAAGCCCCGGATTGGTTGCTTTGGTCTTGGTAAAGAGATGACGCAAAGTACACAAGTTGTAGATGTTCGAGAGATTAGCTCGAGAATGATGACTCCGAGAGGGACTAGAAGTCGAAACGGGTTTGGACACTCAATGCGAATCCATGCATATGAATGTCGTCGGGGTGGTCCAATCTCGAATTATATTCGATGTTGGTGTTGCGAGAAAGTCGGGCACATTGCAAAATTTTGCCCTCGTGTGTGCACCCCATTGGACTTCGTCCCTAGATGCGTGGAATGCGGAAACAAGAAGCTATGCGAGCACGTGTGTCGCGCAAAGGATGTTCTCATTGAGGAGGTCGTGGCAAAAGAGGTTAGTCCGCAGGTTGCGACCTTTTATGTGAAAGCTGAAGATAATGAGAGATCTTTGGCAAGCATACTACGTCAGTTGGAATGTCTGCAAGAAGAGCGAGATAACGAGAGGATCAAAATTGAGAAATTAGAGGAAACTCAAGTGAAAATTACCGAGGTCTTAGGAGCTTGGGAAAAGCAAGTACGAGCATTGGAAAGTGAAAACAAGGAGTTAAAAAGGGGGAACAAAAGCTTGAGGGAAGGTCTTTCGAGGTCTGAGCATGAAAATGTGGCCCTAGACCTAAGAACCGGCTTGATGATAGCCAATTGCCATGGAGTTTCAATTGAAGAGGAGCTCTCACGAGAGGATGATGACATGGCACAGAGAGTCGACCGAATGGAAAAGGAGATCGAGAAATTGCGAGAGATGACTGGTAGACATGATGACCAAGCGGGTAAGGCCTGTGAGGAGTTCCACCTGGAGTTAGAAAGAATGAAGAGTGCCCAAGCAGAGAGTGATGAGAAAGTGAGACGTGTAGAGAAAGAGAATGCAAAGCTGAGTAGCAAGCTCGGTAGGTGGATGAATCAGAAAGACGATGAGATGCGAGTACAGGTAGAGGACCCGAAAGCAGGAAAAATGGAGGAAGAGCTGAAAGCGGTGTTGGATAGGTTGGATGCATTCGGAACGGAGTTAGGAAAAATGAAGAATGAATTGTTGAAGAAGGTAGACGATCTAAATGAAGAAAATATGAGTAGGATCTGGGAGGAGAGGTCGATTCGAGAAGAGGTTGAAAAGTTGTCTGGCCAAGTCGGGAAAAGCGAGGAGGTTCCTTTGGAAATAGAAAGAAAGATGAGCCATTTAGAAGAGGAGAAGAAGAAAATGTGGGTTCGGTTCCATCAAGTGGATGATGAGATTTTTCCACTCCAAGGCAGTGATGAGCGAAAAGAAGAAGGGATAAGGGATTTAGCTTTGAAGCTCGAGGCATTAAGAGGTGTAGTAATGAATGGTGGCCTTCCAGACCGTATCGCCTGGCTAGAGGACAATATCAGCAAGCTGTCGAATCATGTGGAATCTCTGCGAGGCAGAGGTTGGAGATGAAAAAATAGACGAGGCAATGGATGTTGGTGAGGACGGTTGTAGTCTGACTAGGGTTTGCTTTGCGGATTACGAGTCTGAGATGTGAGGACGGATGGACCAAGTGTGTTGTACACTTAGGAACTAAAGTGACACTTTTTGAGGTTTCAGGTCGACAAGTGGTTAGTATGTGCGGGTTTCGAGAGGAAAAGTTGACCATGGCATTAGTGGCTGGATTTTGGTTTGAGTAGCAGCAGAGAGGAGATATGTCTCATCGGGATGTCCATGGGGGATATATGTGTGTGTGTCGTGATTGGGATGGTTGGGAAAAGTCCTTTCTTTTGTCTCCTAATTCTCGAGATTCGGGAATGAAAAGAAAATGAGAAAAATATATGTTTGTGTATGTGTGAGTGTGGCTACGCGCCTATGTGGGCCGATAGGTGGGTGGACCCACTTTGACCGGGTGGTCAAAGCCACGAACCGACATTGGTTTCGCATAGGGCTAGCTGTCTGTGTGTCGTGCGCTGCGTTGGGTTGGTAGATGGGTGGAACAAACTCGATCGGGTGGTCGAGTCCACGAGTCGCATCCAGCTTCAGCGTAGGCCGGCAAGTGTGAGTAAATATGTGAAAAAATTTGGTGAAAAAAAGAGAAAAAATGTGGAAAAAAAATGAATGAGAAGAATTCCTCGCTCGAGGGGGGACATAAGAGAGGTGAGAGAGCATGATGCTCGGATGGGAATATACGTGTTTGTGTTGTGGGGATTTGGGTTATGTGTGGGCTCCCGATGAAACATGTCAAATTGAAGCTTAAGCTCGGCTAGGGTTTTGGTTGCGATGTGTCTATGGAAAGCTTGGACTTGAGGAATCCAATCGTGCTAGTTGCATTGTTTGTCTGCAAACCTTCCGGAAGTGTTCAGTTTGGCTCTTAGGTGATATGACAACTTGAGAAGTCCTGAATCGCGTTGATGATGAGCGGTCTTGTCGAGGTGACCCGACGTTAGACTTGAGTGGTCCTTATCGTGTATCCATCAAGTGAGAGTGGTGTGGTGGTGACCTAGCATCTGATCTAGTTGACGAGCAAGAAAAACAGAAAGATAGATAGGAAGAAAAGCGGGTGGTGGAAACCCTAGGTAGAAAGGGAATGAAAAATCGGCGAGAGAACTCAGCTAGAAACGAGAAAAAGAAATCAGGAAAGCGATCGTACGGCCAGGAAGAGTATCAAAAATAAAAGTGGGAAATGGTTTTGGTTATATATGGTGTGTGGAAAGTGTGTTGAGTATGGATGTGGAATAAAGATGTGTGACGTGTTGAATGAGTAGTCGAGAAGAGTGACGAGAGCGAATGTGGACATGTCTTCTGTTTGCATGTATGTATGTTGTGCGTGATGAGAATGCATGTGTGACACGGATCGTGATGTGTGTGTTGAGTATATATGTGTGATGTGGATGATTGTCTTTCCATTTTGGTTGTAAATGTTATTGTGATTTGATGACGAAAAGTTCTAATGTTTAATGAAGTTTGCAGACAGGTGGACATGTCGATGAAGATGTGAGAGGATGGACAAAGATGGTAAGTGAAATGATTGAATTTTGGTACTAACAAATGATTGTATGAGTATGATTTCAGGTGCTTCATTGAGGAAGAAAAGAATAGATTTGGCTCGTCGAGGACGACTTCGCACTTAAGAAGAGGGGAGTATGTTAGCCCACAATTTGGTTGATTTTTATGCACTAATGTAGTTCTATTTGGCAGGAAAAATATGTTTGATTTCAGTTTGTAGGAGCTTTCGGCATGCCATGTCGCATTAAAATTGGATGTTTTGAAGCAGAACATGAGGCCTGGGAACCCCTTGGTGACACAAGAGGAGATTTTGGCGATAACTAGTTCCGATTCACATTACCAGAATATAAAGCACAGCAGCTGGGGAGTAAGAGGGACTCTTCCATGGATGGCTCCTGAATTGCCGAATGGAAATAGCAACTTTGTTTTTGAGAAGGTTGATGTATTCTCTTTTGGAATCGTAATGTGGGAGCTGCTGACTGGGGAGGAACCATATGCAAATATGCATCATGGAGCTATAATTGGAGGAATTGCCAACAACACACTACGGCCAGCAATCCCTAGGTGGTGTGATCCTGCATGGAAATCATTGATGGAAAAGTGTTGAACAGGCTTTGTGAAAGGACTACTGCCCCATGGAATGCTCTTATAGCTCGCCATATGGAATCAGGCAATATTGATGATGCATTGTACTGCTATGATCAAATGCATAGTGATTCCATTGCCCCTGATGAACTCACTTTTGTTTGTTGCTTGAGGACTTGTGGTAATGCAGGGTCATTGACAAGAGGCGAAGACATATATTCTGATGTCTTGCTAAAAGGGCTAGAATGTGATGACTTCGTCGGCAATACTGCGATTGATATGTACTCCAAATGTGGATTACTTGAAGAGGCAGAGTTTTTGCCCAATAAGCTGTCACTTCAAACTGTTTATTCATGGAATGGTATAGTAACAGGGTATTCCCAGCGAGGAGAAAGTCAAAAGGTCTTTTTGATGTTCAAACGCAGGCTGGCAGCAGAGATCAACCCAAACACCATCACCTTCGTTAGCATCCTCAATGTGTGCAATCATACAGGGGAACTAAGCAATGGTTATATTTATTATGTTGCTATGGGTAGATACTTTGACATTATCCCAGTGCTTCAACATATCACCGGCATTGTTGATCTTCTCGGCCGATCAGGTTGTGTTGATGTGGCAATATCCATTATTAATACTATGCCTTTCCATCCCGGGCTTGTAATATGACATACACTCTTAGGAGCGTGCCGGAAATGGAGTGATAAAGAGCTTGGAAAGTGTGCTTTTGAGCATGCTTTGCAAATTAATGGGTGCAGGCCTGCTACTTACATTGGCATGTCTAATATATATGCAGATATTGAATCAGAAAGGGGTATGAAAACTAAAGTATCATCTGAACTCGTATCCAGTGGTGGAACTCTCTCTCCCTCTCGTTTTTGGGGGCCACACGAACAGATAAGGGGAGCGAAGATTTTGAGGGCGGGGGGGCTGCTCATTCTTAGTATGTATCCAGAAGGGGAATCGTGCTCTACCCCTCCATGATATTTCGAGGCCTGTCGGCTTCCTGATCGGCCTCCTCCGCGCATGCAAGGGGTAAAGGAACATGTAGCTTGCAGGTAATAAAAGGGGGGGGGAGTCCTCAAATAGGGGCAGAGAAGAAGAGGATAAGAGGTTTTTGTTTGGCAGTCATCAGAGGTGATAGCTATTGAAGGCTGGGGGGGGGGCTCTCTCTCCCTCTCTCGCTTTTGTTCTTCTCGCGTGTTCAGGTAATGAAGGAGTGTGGGACTCAGAACTGCTAGTAGTCATTCATCAAGTGAAGACATGAGTATGTGTATCAGTTTCTGAGTCTTTGTTCGTGTATACAAGCTTCAAAGTCCTCAGATTTTAGCACAGAGGATGCTTTCTCTACTGTCCTCTATAGAAGAGAGCTTCCCGCTTTTGAAACTCAAACTTCAATAGAACACGCTTCTGGTTGTAGTATTTGTGGTCTGAGAAAGTCAAGGCCCTTGTCATGAAGCCACAACCGACTGGAAAATTGTCTAATGGGGCAAGTCGTTAGTTTGAATCTAATATTTCAAGCCTTTGCATGCAGCGTCCTGAAAACACTCTCTTAGGCTGGATGAACTTGATCGTTCTGATGAATTCTCGGTATCAATGCGACCTTTTCATGCAGCATCGGCAGCACTTCCTGTTTGCTGGATGAACTTATCATTGTGATGAATTCTTGGGATTTCGTGATGAATGAGTCGATGGGATATTACTGATTTGACTCTAGGCTTATACAAGATTGCAACACGCCATGCTGTCGAGGGTGTATCAGATACTATTCATGGTCATGTGGTTTCTGAGAAACAGGAGCTAGAAGTCTAGTACTATACCATGTCTACTTACTAACAAACATGAGATGCGAATCAGGAGAAAGTAGACGAAAAAGATTACTGAGGAGACTCCTGGTGGGATGGAATTCATGCGGCTTCTGAAGGCACTGCTGCTTAGTATGAGGTGCTCTGGATTTTTGTGGAGACACTGACTTCGTTTTGGGGCGTGCTCATCCTGGGGGAGGACTGACTGAAGACTGGAAAAAGTGTGCCCGTGGAGAGAACGTGTGCTGGGAGAGAAAGCGGGGGTCGGTTCTAATTACTGCAATCGAGGTTGAGCGCTGGGAAGAGTCACGAACGAAGAGGAGCTGACGGAATTTTGTTCATCGATTCTTGCTGTATGGAGTTAGTACTTATTGAGACAAAGTTGAAGGCAATGCATGTGAGAAAGACTGGACAGAGCTACAGCCGTGCACACTCTACATTCATGTTTTGTTCAGAATCTGCTACAGCTTGCAGCTCCATCGACATCAAGGGTAACCGTATATGCCGCTGATGTGCTGAACATAAAGGACACCATTTCAGGTCTATTCTGTTTCACACTTATTTTATATAATGTCCCAACAGTAAAAGAATTGAATCGGTTGTAGCGCAAAGATATTGTTGAATGATCAGAATTTTCAATTTTGACTTCAAAGGTGCACTAATCCTGGGCAGATGCATCCCAGAGAGATAATTCTAATTGAAAATGTGATGTAATGATTTTTTTTGGTAGATGATTTTGCATCTGTATGTATAGAGTCCTTGATGAGATGAAGCTCTTCAAGAGGATTGACATGTTTCTGGTAGTCCGTGATCTGTACATATCCAAATTTGACGAAACAGGTCATATGTTTGCCACCTGAGAATGCTCGACAGTGATGAGAGTTGAAGTCATATGTCACTCTGTCGGGCATAAAATGTAGTAGTTTTGCCTTCTTGACTCCATGAAAAACCAGGGATTTATACTCTTTCACGCATTTTAAGGGTAAGTAGGAAGGAGCTGCATGGATTTTATTTTAATTGGAGTTTAGAATGAGGACTTTTCATTCCCTTCCTGGAAAATGATCTTAAAACGAACCTGACGTTACGATTTGGATGCTTTCATTGTAATTACTAGTGAATGCTGTGTAATGTGATGGAAGGGTTAAAGAGGACTGGTATGGAAATGGTCACAATGAAGCTCGACATGTTTTGGAATCAGCAAGAGTTAAAAGGCTTTATAATTGTATGCACTCGACAGTGGCTTTTTTTTGGAACACTGATGACCCCATAAGAAAAAGGCAATGTTCAGTGGAACCTCATATGTGGCAATAAGATATAGGTTCTTGAGAATTTAGTGTGCTGAACTTGTGGACTTCTTCTGCATCCATTTTCCATTTTGTAGAATCTTGAGAGCAAGATTATACTGCTTGCCACATCTAGAGCCAAGACATGCTATGTCTCAAACCGCAAATTGTTGACTTAGAAGAGGTTCCTATTCATTTAGAACATCCGAAAGGGAACCCATTTTGTTCCCTTCAATCAATTATTCAATTGTGAGGTTGAGGGTTCTTCGCTTTCATGTATGACACTGGAGGATTCTGAAGTGAGCAGGTGTGTTTATTGAGGAAGACAGTCATGGCAAAAGCCTGAAAGGATTGTTGGCCAGTGACCTCTTCATGCTGGAGAGTTCAGGGAGGGCATGGTTCTTCCAATCGAGGTGTCCTGGAGCAGAGCTCCTCTTTAAGAGGAGGCATCTTGGTGTGCATGCTCGAGGGGAGGAGCAGAAGGAAGTTGCTCTTTGGAAGTATAGACTCGACCAAGTTTTCCATGGCTCCTAGATGCAAGGGTGCACTGTAGCTGGAATAGAATGGCAATCCCATAGATCTCCCTCTCGTTGTAAACTCCGATAGGGGCACTTATCTCAATCAATAGGATCAAGAAAACCTACCCAACTTACTCACGTACATGCTGACATGTAGGGAAAAGTTTGAGAACTTGAGGGCAAGCTCCACTCGTAGAAGGACACACTAAGCAAGGTAGAAGCACCTTTTGGAATTGGGATTTGAAAGCTAGGGCATAGGCCAACGGAGTGTCAATCAAGAGCTAATTGTGGGCTCTAGGTAATCCAAGTAAACCGATTGCGAGGGATTTAAACCAAATAAAGTCTCGTAAAACCACTTTTCCCCTTGGACTAAGAGACCCGTCCATTTGGTGCGTTTGCCGGGAACATATGTGCTAGTGCATAGCCATAAGAAAAATCCATTTCGAGATAATTGTGGGCTCTAGGTAATCCAAGTAGACCGATTCCGAAGAATTTGAACAAAATAAAGGCTTTCATAATCACTTTTTCCGTGGGCTTTAGAGCCTGTTCATTTGGTGCGTCTGCCGGGAATTGGCTTAGCTCATCTCATAGAGAGTGCTACGAGTTCGCTTGATGCCCCAATTGTGTGGCACAGCCAAGCCCCGGATTGGTTGCTTTGGTCTTGGTAAAGAGATGACGCAAAGTACACAAGTTGTAGATGTTCGAGAGATTAGCTCGAGAATGATGACTCCGAGAGGGACTAGAAGTCGAAACGGGTTTGGACACTCAATGCGAATCCATGCATATGAATGTCGTCGGGGTGGTCCAATCTCGAATTATATTCGATGTTGGTGTTGCGAGAAAGTCGGGCACATTGCAAAATTTTGCCCTCGTGTGTGCACCCCATTGGACTTCGTCCCTAGATGCGTGGAATGCGGAAACAAGAAGCTATGCGAGCACGTGTGTCGCACAAAGGATGTTCTCATTGAGGAGGTCGTGGCAAAAGAGGTTAGTCCGCAGGTTGCGACCTTTTATGTGAAAGCTGAAGATAATGAGAGATCTTTGGCAAGCATACTACGTCAGTTGGAATGTCTGCAAGAAGAGCGAGATAACGAGAGGATCAAAATTGAGAAATTAGAGGAAACTCAAGTGAAAATTACCGAGGTCTTAGGAGCTTGGGAAAAGCAAGTACGAGCATTGGAAAGTGAAAACAAGGAGTTAAAAAGGGGGAACAAAAGCTTGAGGGAAGGTCTTTCGAGGTCTGAGCATGAAAATGTGGCCCTAGACCTAAGAACCGGCTTGATGATAGCCAATTGCCATGGAGTTTCAATTGAAGAGGAGCTCTCACGAGAGGATGATGACATGGCACAGAGAGTCGACCGAATGGAAAAGGAGATCGAGAAATTGCGAGAGATGACTGGTAGACATGATGACCAAGCGGGTAAGGCCTGTGAGGAGTTCCACCTGGAGTTAGAAAGAATGAAGAGTGCCCAAGTAGAGAGTGATGAGAAAGTGAGACGTGTAGAGAAAGAGAATGCAAAGCTGAGTAGCAAGCTCGGTAGGTGGATGAATCGGAAAGACGATGAGATGCGAGTACAGGTAGAGGACCCGAAAGCAGGAAAAATGGAGGAAGAGCTGAAAGCGGTGTTGGATAGGTTGGATGCATTCGGAACGGAGTTAGGAAAAATGAAGAATGAATTGTTGAAGAAGGTAGACGATCTAAATGAAGAAAATATGAGTAGGATCTGGGAGGAGAGGTCGATTCGAGAAGAGGTTGAAAAGTTGTCTGGCCAAGTCGGGAAAAGCGAGGAGGTTCCTTTGGAAATAGAAAGAAAGATGAGCCATTTAGAAGAGGAGAAGAAGAAAATGTGGGTTCGGTTCCATCAAGTGGATGATGAGATTTTTCCACTCCAAGGCAGTGATGAGCGAAAAGAAGAAGGGATAAGGGATTTAGCTTTGAAGCTCGAGGCATTAAGAGGTGTAGTAATGAATGGTGGCCTTCCAGACCGTATCGCCTGGCTAGAGGACAATATCAGCAAGCTGTCGAATCATGTGGAATCTCTGCGAGGCAGAGGTTGGAGATGAAAAAATAGACGAGGCAATGGATGTTGGTGAGGACGGTTGTAGTCTGACTAGGGTTTGCTTTGCGGATTACGAGTCTGAGATGTGAGGACGGATGGACCAAGTGTGTTGTACACTTAGGAACTAAAGTGACACTTTTTGAGGTTTCAGGTCGACAAGTGGTTAGTATGTGCGGGTTTCGAGAGGAAAAGTTGACCATGGCATTAGTGGCTGGATTTTGGTTTGAGTAGCAGCAGAGAGGAGATATGTCTCATCGGGATGTCCATGGGGGATATATGTGTGTGTGTCGTGATTGGGATGGTTGGGAAAAGTCCTTTCTTTTGTCTCCTAATTCTCGAGATTCGAGAATGAAAAGAAAATGAGAAAAATATATGTTTGTGTATGTGTGAGTGTGGCTACGCGCCTATGTGGGCCGATAGGTGGGTGGACCCACTTTGACCGGGTGGTCAAAGCCACGAACCGACATTGGTTTCGCATAGGGCTAGCTGTCTGTGTGTCGTGCGCTGCGTTGGGTTGGTAGATGGGTGGAACAAACTCGATCGGGTGGTCGAGTCCACGAGTCGCATCCAGCTTCAGCGTAGGCCGGCAAGTGTGAGTAAATATGTGAAAAAATTTGGTGAAAAAAAGAGAAAAAATGTGGAAAAAAAATGAATGAGAAGAATTCCTCGCTCGAGGGGGGACATAAGAGAGGTGAGAGAGCATGATGCTCGGATGGGAATATACGTGTTTGTGTTGTGGGGATTTGGGTTATGTGTGGGCTCCCGATGAAACATGTCAAATTGAAGCTTAAGCTCGGCTAGGGTTTTGGTTGCGATGTGTCTATGGAAAGCTTGGACTTGAGGAATCCAATCGTGCTAGTTGCATTGTTTGTCTGCAAACCTTCCGGAAGTGTTCAGTTTGGCTCTTAGGTGATATGACAACTTGAGAAGTCCTGAATCGCGTTGATGATGAGCGGTCTTGTCGAGGTGACCCGACGTTAGACTTGAGTGGTCCTTATCGTGTATCCATCAAGTGAGAGTGGTGTCGTGGTGACCTAGCATCTGATCTAGTTGACGAGCAAGAAAAACAGAAAGATAGATAGGAAGAAAAGCGGGTGGTGGAAACCCTAGGTAGAAAGGGAATGAAAAATCGGCGAGAGAACTCAGCTAGAAACGAGAAAAAGAAATCAGGAAAGCGATCGTACGGCCAGGAAGAGTATCAAAAATAAAAGTGGGAAATGGTTTTGGTTATATATGGTGTGTGGAAAGTGTGTTGAGTATGGATGTGGAATAAAGATGTGTGACGTGTTGAATGAGTAGTCGAGAAGAGTGACGAGAGCGAATGTGGACATGTCTTCTGTTTGCATGTATGTATGTTGTGCGTGATGAGAATGCATGTGTGACACGGATCGTGATGTGTGTGTTGAGTATATATGTGTGATGTGGATGATTGTCTTTCCATTTTGGTTGTAAATGTTATTGTGATTTGATGACGAAAAGTTCTAATGTTTAATGAAGTTTGCAGACAGGTGGACATGTCGATGAAGATGTGAGAGGATGGACAAAGATGGTAAGTGAAATGATTGAATTTTGGTACTAACAAATGATTGTATGAGTATGATTTCAGGTGCTTCATTGAGGAAGAAAAGAATAGATTTGGCTCGTCGAGGACGACTTCGCACTTAAGAAGAGGGGAGTATGTTAGCCCACAATTTGGTTGATTTTTATGCACTAATGTAGTTCTATTTGGCAGGAAAAATATGTTTGATTTCAGTTTGTAGGAGCTTTCGGCATGCCATGTCGCATTAAAATTGGATGTTTTGAAGCAGAACATGAGGCCTGGGAACCCCTTGGTGACACAAGAGGAGATTTTGGCGATAACTAGTTCCGATTCACATTACCAGAATATAAAGCACAGCAGCTGGGGAGTAAGAGGGACTCTTCCATGGATGGCTCCTGAATTGCCGAATGGAAATAGCAACTTTGTTTTTGAGAAGGTTGATGTATTCTCTTTTGGAATCGTAATGTGGGAGCTGCTGACTGGGGAGGAACCATATGCAAATATGCATCATGGAGCTATAATTGGAGGAATTGCCAACAACACACTACGGCCAGCAATCCCTAGGTGGTGTGATCCTGCATGGAAATCATTGATGGAAAAGTGTTGAACAGGCTTTGTGAAAGGACTACTGCCCCATGGAATGCTCTTATAGCTCGCCATATGGAATCAGGCAATATTGATGATGCATTGTACTGCTATGATCAAATGCATAGTGATTCCATTGCCCCTGATGAACTCACTTTTGTTTGTTGCTTGAGGACTTGTGGTAATGCAGGGTCATTGACAAGAGGCGAAGACATATATTCTGATGTCTTGCTAAAAGGGCTAGAATGTGATGACTTCGTCGGCAATACTGCGATTGATATGTACTCCAAATGTGGATTACTTGAAGAGGCAGAGTTTTTGCCCAATAAGCTGTCACTTCAAACTGTTTATTCATGGAATGGTATAGTAACAGGGTATTCCCAGCGAGGAGAAAGTCAAAAGGTCTTTTTGATGTTCAAACGCAGGCTGGCAGCAGAGATCAACCCAAACACCATCACCTTCGTTAGCATCCTCAATGTGTGCAATCATACAGGGGAACTAAGCAATGGTTATATTTATTATGTTGCTATGGGTAGATACTTTGACATTATCCCAGTGCTTCAACATATCACCGGCATTGTTGATCTTCTCGGCCGATCAGGTTGTGTTGATGTGGCAATATCCATTATTAATACTATGCCTTTCCATCCCGGGCTTGTAATATGACATACACTCTTAGGAGCGTGCCGGAAATGGAGTGATAAAGAGCTTGGAAAGTGTGCTTTTGAGCATGCTTTGCAAATTAATGGGTGCAGGCCTGCTACTTACATTGGCATGTCTAATATATATGCAGATATTGAATCAGAAAGGGGTATGAAAACTAAAGTATCATCTGAACTCGTATCCAGTGGTGGAACTCTCTCTCCCTCTCGTTTTTGGGGGCCACACGAACAGATAAGGGGAGCGAAGATTTTGAGGGCGGGGGGGCTGCTCATTCTTAGTATGTATCCAGAAGGGGAATCGTGCTCTACCCCTCCATGATATTTCGAGGCCTGTCGGCTTCCTGATCGGCCTCCTCCGCGCATGCAAGGGGTAAAGGAACATGTAGCTTGCAGGTAATAAAAGGGGGGGGGAGTCCTCAAATAGGGGCAGAGAAGAAGAGGATAAGAGGTTTTTGTTTGGCAGTCATCAGAGGTGATAGCTATTGAAGGCTGGGGGGGGGGCTCTCTCTCCCTCTCTCGCTTTTGTTCTTCTCGCGTGTTCAGGTAATGAAGGAGTGTGGGACTCAGAACTGCTAGTAGTCATTCATCAAGTGAAGACATGAGTATGTGTATCAGTTTCTGAGTCTTTGTTCGTGTATACAAGCTTCAAAGTCCTCAGATTTTAGCACAGAGGATGCTTTCTCTACTGTCCTCTATAGAAGAGAGCTTCCCGCTTTTGAAACTCAAACTTCAATAGAACACGCTTCTGGTTGTAGTATTTGTGGTCTGAGAAAGTCAAGGCCCTTGTCATGAAGCCACAACCGACTGGAAAATTGTCTAATGGGGCAAGTCGTTAGTTTGAATCTAATATTTCAAGCCTTTGCATGCAGCGTCCTGAAAACACTCTCTTAGGCTGGATGAACTTGATCGTTCTGATGAATTCTCGGTATCAATGCGACCTTTTCATGCAGCATCGGCAGCACTTCCTGTTTGCTGGATGAACTTATCATTGTGATGAATTCTTGGGATTTCGTGATGAATGAGTCGATGGGATATTACTGATTTGACTCTAGGCTTATACAAGATTGCAACACGCCATGCTGTCGAGGGTGTATCAGATACTATTCATGGTCATGTGGTTTCTGAGAAACAGGAGCTAGAAGTCTAGTACTATACCATGTCTACTTACTAACAAACATGAGATGCGAATCAGGAGAAAGTAGACGAAAAAGATTACTGAGGAGACTCCTGGTGGGATGGAATTCATGCGGCTTCTGAAGGCACTGCTGCTTAGTATGAGGTGCTCTGGATTTTTGTGGAGACACTGACTTCGTTTTGGGGCGTGCTCATCCTGGGGGAGGACTGACTGAAGACTGGAAAAAGTGTGCCCGTGGAGAGAACGTGTGCTGGGAGAGAAAGCGGGGGTCGGTTCTAATTACTGCAATCGAGGTTGAGCGCTGGGAAGAGTCACGAACGAAGAGGAGCTGACGGAATTTTGTTCATCGATTCTTGCTGTATGGAGTTAGTACTTATTGAGACAAAGTTGAAGGCAATGCATGTGAGAAAGACTGGACAGAGCTACAGCCGTGCACACTCTACATTCATGTTTTGTTCAGAATCTGCTACAGCTTGCAGCTCCATCGACATCAAGGGTAACCGTATATGCCGCTGATGTGCTGAACATAAAGGACACCATTTCAGGTCTATTCTGTTTCACACTTATTTTATATAATGTCCCAACAGTAAAAGAATTGAATCGGTTGTAGCGCAAAGATATTGTTGAATGATCAGAATTTTCAATTTTGACTTCAAAGGTGCACTAATCCTGGGCAGATGCATCCCAGAGAGATAATTCTAATTGAAAATGTGATGTAATGATTTTTTTTGGTAGATGATTTTGCATCTGTATGTATAGAGTCCTTGATGAGATGAAGCTCTTCAAGAGGATTGACATGTTTCTGGTAGTCCGTGATCTGTACATATCCAAATTTGACGAAACAGGTCATATGTTTGCCACCTGAGAATGCTCGACAGTGATGAGAGTTGAAGTCATATGTCACTCTGTCGGGCATAAAATGTAGTAGTTTTGCCTTCTTGACTCCATGAAAAACCAGGGATTTATACTCTTTCACGCATTTTAAGGGTAAGTAGGAAGGAGCTGCATGGATTTTATTTTAATTGGAGTTTAGAATGAGGACTTTTCATTCCCTTCCTGGAAAATGATCTTAAAACGAACCTGACGTTACGATTTGGATGCTTTCATTGTAATTACTAGTGAATGCTGTGTAATGTGATGGAAGGGTTAAAGAGGACTGGTATGGAAATGGTCACAATGAAGCTCGACATGTTTTGGAATCAGCAAGAGTTAAAAGGCTTTATAATTGTATGCACTCGACAGTGGCTTTTTTTTGGAACACTGATGACCCCATAAGAAAAAGGCAATGTTCAGTGGAACCTCATATGTGGCAATAAGATATAGGTTCTTGAGAATTTAGTGTGCTGAACTTGTGGACTTCTTCTGCATCCATTTTCCATTTTGTAGAATCTTGAGAGCAAGATTATACTGCTTGCCACATCTAGAGCCAAGACATGCTATGTCTCAAACCGCAAATTGTTGACTTAGAAGAGGTTCCTATTCATTTAGAACATCCGAAAGGGAACCCATTTTGTTCCCTTCAATCAATTATTCAATTGTGAGGTTGAGGGTTCTTCGCTTTCATGTATGACACTGGAGGATTCTGAAGTGAGCAGGTGTGTTTATTGAGGAAGACAGTCATGGCAAAAGCCTGAAAGGATTGTTGGCCAGTGACCTCTTCATGCTGGAGAGTTCAGGGAGGGCATGGTTCTTCCAATCGAGGTGTCCTGGAGCAGAGCTCCTCTTTAAGAGGAGGCATCTTGGTGTGCATGCTCGAGGGGAGGAGCAGAAGGAAGTTGCTCTTTGGAAGTATAGACTCGACCAAGTTTTCCATGGCTCCTAGATGCAAGGGTGCACTGTAGCTGGAATAGAATGGCAATCCCATAGATCTCCCTCTCGTTGTAAACTCCGATAGGGGCACTTATCTCAATCAATAGGATCAAGAAAACCTACCCAACTTACTCACGTACATGCTGACATGTAGGGAAAAGTTTGAGAACTTGAGGGCAAGCTCCACTCGTAGAAGGACACACTAAGCAAGGTAGAAGCACCTTTTGGAATTGGGATTTGAAAGCTAGGGCATAGGCCAACGGAGTGTCAATCAAGAGCTAATTGTGGGCTCTAGGTAATCCAAGTAAACCGATTGCGAGGGATTTAAACCAAATAAAGTCTCGTAAAACCACTTTTCCCCTTGGACTAAGAGACCCGTCCATTTGGTGCGTTTGCCGGGAACATATGTGCTAGTGCATAGCCATAAGAAAAATCCATTTCGAGATAATTGTGGGCTCTAGGTAATCCAAGTAGACCGATTCCGAAGAATTTGAACAAAATAAAGGCTTTCATAATCACTTTTTCCGTGGGCTTTAGAGCCTGTTCATTTGGTGCGTCTGCCGGGAATTGGCTTAGCTCATCTCATAGAGAGTGCTACGAGTTCGCTTGATGCCCCAATTGTGTGGCACAGCCAAGCCCCGGATTGGTTGCTTTGGTCTTGGTAAAGAGATGACGCAAAGTACACAAGTTGTAGATGTTCGAGAGATTAGCTCGAGAATGATGACTCCGAGAGGGACTAGAAGTCGAAACGGGTTTGGACACTCAATGCGAATCCATGCATATGAATGTCGTCGGGGTGGTCCAATCTCGAATTATATTCGATGTTGGTGTTGCGAGAAAGTCGGGCACATTGCAAAATTTTGCCCTCGTGTGTGCACCCCATTGGACTTCGTCCCTAGATGCGTGGAATGCGGAAACAAGAAGCTATGCGAGCACGTGTGTCGCACAAAGGATGTTCTCATTGAGGAGGTCGTGGCAAAAGAGGTTAGTCCGCAGGTTGCGACCTTTTATGTGAAAGCTGAAGATAATGAGAGATCTTTGGCAAGCATACTACGTCAGTTGGAATGTCTGCAAGAAGAGCGAGATAACGAGAGGATCAAAATTGAGAAATTAGAGGAAACTCAAGTGAAAATTACCGAGGTCTTAGGAGCTTGGGAAAAGCAAGTACGAGCATTGGAAAGTGAAAACAAGGAGTTAAAAAGGGGGAACAAAAGCTTGAGGGAAGGTCTTTCGAGGTCTGAGCATGAAAATGTGGCCCTAGACCTAAGAACCGGCTTGATGATAGCCAATTGCCATGGAGTTTCAATTGAAGAGGAGCTCTCACGAGAGGATGATGACATGGCACAGAGAGTCGACCGAATGGAAAAGGAGATCGAGAAATTGCGAGAGATGACTGGTAGACATGATGACCAAGCGGGTAAGGCCTGTGAGGAGTTCCACCTGGAGTTAGAAAGAATGAAGAGTGCCCAAGTAGAGAGTGATGAGAAAGTGAGACGTGTAGAGAAAGAGAATGCAAAGCTGAGTAGCAAGCTCGGTAGGTGGATGAATCGGAAAGACGATGAGATGCGAGTACAGGTAGAGGACCCGAAAGCAGGAAAAATGGAGGAAGAGCTGAAAGCGGTGTTGGATAGGTTGGATGCATTCGGAACGGAGTTAGGAAAAATGAAGAATGAATTGTTGAAGAAGGTAGACGATCTAAATGAAGAAAATATGAGTAGGATCTGGGAGGAGAGGTCGATTCGAGAAGAGGTTGAAAAGTTGTCTGGCCAAGTCGGGAAAAGCGAGGAGGTTCCTTTGGAAATAGAAAGAAAGATGAGCCATTTAGAAGAGGAGAAGAAGAAAATGTGGGTTCGGTTCCATCAAGTGGATGATGAGATTTTTCCACTCCAAGGCAGTGATGAGCGAAAAGAAGAAGGGATAAGGGATTTAGCTTTGAAGCTCGAGGCATTAAGAGGTGTAGTAATGAATGGTGGCCTTCCAGACCGTATCGCCTGGCTAGAGGACAATATCAGCAAGCTGTCGAATCATGTGGAATCTCTGCGAGGCAGAGGTTGGAGATGAAAAAATAGACGAGGCAATGGATGTTGGTGAGGACGGTTGTAGTCTGACTAGGGTTTGCTTTGCGGATTACGAGTCTGAGATGTGAGGACGGATGGACCAAGTGTGTTGTACACTTAGGAACTAAAGTGACACTTTTTGAGGTTTCAGGTCGACAAGTGGTTAGTATGTGCGGGTTTCGAGAGGAAAAGTTGACCATGGCATTAGTGGCTGGATTTTGGTTTGAGTAGCAGCAGAGAGGAGATATGTCTCATCGGGATGTCCATGGGGGATATATGTGTGTGTGTCGTGATTGGGATGGTTGGGAAAAGTCCTTTCTTTTGTCTCCTAATTCTCGAGATTCGAGAATGAAAAGAAAATGAGAAAAATATATGTTTGTGTATGTGTGAGTGTGGCTACGCGCCTATGTGGGCCGATAGGTGGGTGGACCCACTTTGACCGGGTGGTCAAAGCCACGAACCGACATTGGTTTCGCATAGGGCTAGCTGTCTGTGTGTCGTGCGCTGCGTTGGGTTGGTAGATGGGTGGAACAAACTCGATCGGGTGGTCGAGTCCACGAGTCGCATCCAGCTTCAGCGTAGGCCGGCAAGTGTGAGTAAATATGTGAAAAAATTTGGTGAAAAAAAGAGAAAAAATGTGGAAAAAAAATGAATGAGAAGAATTCCTCGCTCGAGGGGGGACATAAGAGAGGTGAGAGAGCATGATGCTCGGATGGGAATATACGTGTTTGTGTTGTGGGGATTTGGGTTATGTGTGGGCTCCCGATGAAACATGTCAAATTGAAGCTTAAGCTCGGCTAGGGTTTTGGTTGCGATGTGTCTATGGAAAGCTTGGACTTGAGGAATCCAATCGTGCTAGTTGCATTGTTTGTCTGCAAACCTTCCGGAAGTGTTCAGTTTGGCTCTTAGGTGATATGACAACTTGAGAAGTCCTGAATCGCGTTGATGATGAGCGGTCTTGTCGAGGTGACCCGACGTTAGACTTGAGTGGTCCTTATCGTGTATCCATCAAGTGAGAGTGGTGTCGTGGTGACCTAGCATCTGATCTAGTTGACGAGCAAGAAAAACAGAAAGATAGATAGGAAGAAAAGCGGGTGGTGGAAACCCTAGGTAGAAAGGGAATGAAAAATCGGCGAGAGAACTCAGCTAGAAACGAGAAAAAGAAATCAGGAAAGCGATCGTACGGCCAGGAAGAGTATCAAAAATAAAAGTGGGAAATGGTTTTGGTTATATATGGTGTGTGGAAAGTGTGTTGAGTATGGATGTGGAATAAAGATGTGTGACGTGTTGAATGAGTAGTCGAGAAGAGTGACGAGAGCGAATGTGGACATGTCTTCTGTTTGCATGTATGTATGTTGTGCGTGATGAGAATGCATGTGTGACACGGATCGTGATGTGTGTGTTGAGTATATATGTGTGATGTGGATGATTGTCTTTCCATTTTGGTTGTAAATGTTATTGTGATTTGATGACGAAAAGTTCTAATGTTTAATGAAGTTTGCAGACAGGTGGACATGTCGATGAAGATGTGAGAGGATGGACAAAGATGGTAAGTGAAATGATTGAATTTTGGTACTAACAAATGATTGTATGAGTATGATTTCAGGTGCTTCATTGAGGAAGAAAAGAATAGATTTGGCTCGTCGAGGACGACTTCGCACTTAAGAAGAGGGGAGTATGTTAGCCCACAATTTGGTTGATTTTTATGCACTAATGTAGTTCTATTTGGCAGGAAAAATATGTTTGATTTCAGTTTGTAGGAGCTTTCGGCATGCCATGTCGCATTAAAATTGGATGTTTTGAAGCAGAACATGAGGCCTGGGAACCCCTTGGTGACACAAGAGGAGATTTTGGCGATAACTAGTTCCGATTCACATTACCAGAATATAAAGCACAGCAGCTGGGGAGTAAGAGGGACTCTTCCATGGATGGCTCCTGAATTGCCGAATGGAAATAGCAACTTTGTTTTTGAGAAGGTTGATGTATTCTCTTTTGGAATCGTAATGTGGGAGCTGCTGACTGGGGAGGAACCATATGCAAATATGCATCATGGAGCTATAATTGGAGGAATTGCCAACAACACACTACGGCCAGCAATCCCTAGGTGGTGTGATCCTGCATGGAAATCATTGATGGAAAAGTGTTGAACAGGCTTTGTGAAAGGACTACTGCCCCATGGAATGCTCTTATAGCTCGCCATATGGAATCAGGCAATATTGATGATGCATTGTACTGCTATGATCAAATGCATAGTGATTCCATTGCCCCTGATGAACTCACTTTTGTTTGTTGCTTGAGGACTTGTGGTAATGCAGGGTCATTGACAAGAGGCGAAGACATATATTCTGATGTCTTGCTAAAAGGGCTAGAATGTGATGACTTCGTCGGCAATACTGCGATTGATATGTACTCCAAATGTGGATTACTTGAAGAGGCAGAGTTTTTGCCCAATAAGCTGTCACTTCAAACTGTTTATTCATGGAATGGTATAGTAACAGGGTATTCCCAGCGAGGAGAAAGTCAAAAGGTCTTTTTGATGTTCAAACGCAGGCTGGCAGCAGAGATCAACCCAAACACCATCACCTTCGTTAGCATCCTCAATGTGTGCAATCATACAGGGGAACTAAGCAATGGTTATATTTATTATGTTGCTATGGGTAGATACTTTGACATTATCCCAGTGCTTCAACATATCACCGGCATTGTTGATCTTCTCGGCCGATCAGGTTGTGTTGATGTGGCAATATCCATTATTAATACTATGCCTTTCCATCCCGGGCTTGTAATATGACATACACTCTTAGGAGCGTGCCGGAAATGGAGTGATAAAGAGCTTGGAAAGTGTGCTTTTGAGCATGCTTTGCAAATTAATGGGTGCAGGCCTGCTACTTACATTGGCATGTCTAATATATATGTAGATATTGAATCAGAAAGGGGTATGAAAACTAAAGTATCATCTGAACTCGTATCCAGTGGTGGAACTCTCTCTCCCTCTCGTTTTTGGGGGCCACACGAACAGATAAGGGGAGCGAAGATTTTGAGGGCGGGGGGGCTGCTCATTCTTAGTATGTATCCAGAAGGGGAATCGTGCTCTACCCCTCCATGATATTTCGAGGCCTGTCGGCTTCCTGATCGGCCTCCTCCGCGCATGCAAGGGGTAAAGGAACATGTAGCTTGCAGGTAATAAAAGGGGGGGGGGAGTCCTCAAATAGGGGCAGAGAAGAAGAGGATAAGAGGTTTTTGTTTGGCAGTCATCAGAGGTGATAGCTATTGAAGGCTGGGGGGGGGGCTCTCTCTCCCTCTCTCGCTTCTGTTCTTCTCGCGTGTTCAGGTAATGAAGGAGTGTGGGACTCAGAACTGCTAGTAGTCATTCATCAAGTGAAGACATGAGTATGTGTATCAGTTTCTGAGTCTTTGTTCGTGTATACAAGCTTCAAAGTCCTCAGATTTTAGCACAGAGGATGCTTTCTCTACTGTCCTCTATAGAAGAGAGCTTCCCGCTTTTGAAACTCAAACTTCAATAGAACACGCTTCTGGTTGTAGTATTTGTGGTCTGAGAAAGTCAAGGCCCTTGTCATGAAGCCACAACAGACTGGAAAATTGTCTAATGGGGCAAGTCGTTAGTTTGAATCTAATATTTCAAGCCTTTGCATGCAGCGTCCTGAAAACACTCTCTTAGGCTGGATGAACTTGATCGTTCTGATGAATTCTCGGTATCAATGCGACCTTTTCATGCAGCATCGGCAGCACTTCCTGTTTGCTGGATGAACTTATCATTGTGATGAATTCTTGGGATTTCGTGATGAATGAGTCGATGGGATATTACTGATTTGACTCTAGGCTTATACAAGATTGCAACACGCCATGCTGTCGAGGGTGTATCAGATACTATTCATGGTCATGTGGTTTCTGAGAAACAGGAGCTAGAAGTCTAGTACTATACCATGTCTACTTACTAACAAACATGAGATGCGAATCAGGAGAAAGTAGACGAAAAAGATTACTGAGGAGACTCCTGGTGGGATGGAATTCATGCGGCTTCTGAAGGCACTGCTGCTTAGTATGAGGTGCTCTGGATTTTTGTGGAGACACTGACTTCGTTTTGGGGCGTGCTCATCCTGGGGGAGGACTGACTGAAGACTGGAAAAAGTGTGCCCGTGGAGAGAACGTGTGCTGGGAGAGAAAGCGGGGGTCGGTTCTAATTACTGCAATCGAGGTTGAGCGCTGGGAAGAGTCACGAACGAAGAGGAGCTGACGCAATTTTGTTCATCGATTCTTGCTGTATGGAGTTAGTACTTATTGAGACAAAGTTGAAGGCAATGCATGTGAGAAAGACTGGACAGAGCTACAGCCGTGCACACTCTACATTCATGTTTTGTTCAGAATCTGCTACAGCTTGCAGCTCCATCGACATCAAGGGTAACCGTATATGCCGCTGATGTGCTGAACATAAAGGACACCATTTCAGGTCTATTCTGTTTCACACTTATTTTATATAATGTCCCAACAGTAAAAGAATTGAATCGGTTGTAGCGCAAAGATATTGTTGAATGATCAGAATTTTCAATTTTGACTTCAAAGGTGCACTAATCCTGGGCAGATGCATCCCAGAGAGATAATTCTAATTGAAAATGTGATGTAATGATTTTTTTTGGTAGATGATTTTGTATCTGTATGTATAGAGTCCTTGATGAGATGAAGCTCTTCAAGAGGATTGACATGTTTCTGGTAGTCCGTGATCTGTACATATCCAAATTTGACGAAACAGGTCATATGTTTGCCACCTGAGAATGCTCGACAGTGATGAGAGTTGAAGTCATATGTCACTCTGTCGGGCATAAAATGTAGTAGTTTTGCCTTCTTGACTCCATGAAAAACCAGGGATTTATACTCTTTCACGCATTTTAAGGGTAAGTAGGAAGGAGCTACATGGATTTTATTTTAATTGGAGTTTAGAATGAGGACTTTTCATTCCCTTCCTGGAAAATGATCTTAAAACGAACCTGACGTTACGATTTGGATGCTTTCATTGTAATTACTAGTGAATGCTGTGTAATGTGATGGAAGGGTTAAAGAGGACTGGTATGGAAATGGTCACAATGAAGCTCGACATGTTTTGGAATCAGCAAGAGTTAAAAGGCTTTATAATTGTATGCACTCGACAGTGGCTTTATTTTGGAACACTGATGACCCCATAAGAAAAAGGCAATGTTCAGTGGAACCTCATATGTGGCAATAAGATATAGGTTCTTGAGAATTTAGTGTGCTGAACTTGTGGACTTCTTCTGCATCCATTTTCCATTTTGTAGAATCTTGAGAGCAAGATTATACTGCTGGCCACATCTAGAGCCAAGACATGCTATGTCTCAAACCGCAAATTGTTGACTTAGAAGAGGTTCCTATTCATTTAGAACATCCGAAAGGGAACCCATTTTGTTCCCTTCAATCAATTATTCAATTGTGAGGTTGAGGGTTCTTCGCTTTCATGTATGACACTGGAGGATTCTGAAGTGAGCAGGTGTGTTTATTGAGGAAGACAGTCATGGCAAAAGCCTGAAAGGATTGTTGGCCAGTGACCTCTTCATGCTGGAGAGTTCAGGGAGGGCATGGTTCTTCCAATCGAGGTGTCCTGGAGCAGAGCTCCTCTTTAAGAGGAGGCATCTTGGTGTGCATGCTCGAGGGGAGGAGCAGAAGGAAGTTGCTCTTTGGAAGTATAGACTCGACCAAGTTTTCCATGGCTCCTAGATGCAAGGGTGCACTGTAGCTGGAATAGAATGGCAATCCCATAGATCTCCCTCTCGTTGTAAACTCCGATAGGGGCACTTATCTCAATCAATAGGATCAAGAAAACCTACCCAACTTACTCACGTACATGCTGACATGTAGGGAAAAGTTTGAGAACTTGAGGGCAAGCTCCACTCGTAGAAGGACACACTAAGCAAGGTAGAAGCACCTTTTGGAATTGGGATTTGAAAGCTAGGGCATAGGCCAACGGAGTGTCAATCAAGAGCTAATTGTGGGCTCTAGGTAATCCAAGTAAACCGATTGCGAGGGATTTAAACCAAATAAAGTCTCGTAAAACCACTTTTCCCCTTGGACTAAGAGACCCGTCCATTTGGTGCGTTTGCCGGGAACATATGTGCTAGTGCATAGCCATAAGAAAAATCCATTTCGAGATAATTGTGGGCTCTAGGTAATCCAAGTAGACCGATTCCGAAGAATTTGAACAAAATAAAGGCTTTCATAATCACTTTTTCCGTGGGCTTTAGAGCCTGTTCAATACGCCTATTGCCCTAATGGGCTACTTATTTTTGTACATTCTCTAGTAATACATTCATTATTGTGTGTTTGTGCTCCAAGCTTCTTCTTCTTCCTTGTGTTGTTCGTGTGCTTTTGCAGATGTCTATCTCCAACAATTGGTATCAGAGCAGGTCGTCACTTCATCTAGGGCGCCGTCAACACTCCTCCGTTTGCAGTCTCAGAATCGCACAAATTTTGGTGAGCATACTCAGTGTGTTTTAGAGATCAAAACCGCTTCGCTCTGTTGTGCCAAAATCGCGATCTGAGCTCGTTTCGACCTCCGAACGCACTATCACAGTGCTTATGCAGGCTATTTCGTCTTTTTGTGCCAAAGGTATATACCAATTTCTGTTCGCCAGTTTAAGCGTCTCGAAGTCTGCTGCAGGTCTAGCAGAATTCGTCTGGGCAGTTTCGTTCAACTTTTTGAGATACAATCCATTTTCTGCATCAAGTGATTTTAGTCACCGGCCATGGCTGAAAGCAGTGATGTATTCCGTATGTTGGCTGTTGAGGATAAGCTGGATGGTACCAACTACCCATTGTGGGCGTATATGATGCGACATGTATTGGTTGCAAAAGGATTGTGGAACATTGTGCAGGGTGTTGAAAGACGTCTTGTTACACCTCTGACTACAGGTACTGCAAATACAGGTGCTAGAGCTGATGAAGATGGTGTCAAAGATGATATTCCGCAGATTCCTATTCGTGCTATTGTTTCTGCTGCACCTACTGTAGAGCAGATTCGCTGGGATGGAAGAGATGCCCAGGCACATGCATTGATAGCTTTGTCTGTCAAACATGCCATTATTCCTCACATTCGCTCTTGCAGAACTGCTAAGGATGCTTGGGATACACTTACCACATTGTACCAAGCTAGGAATGAGGCTTGTGTTGCTTACCTCCGAAAACAGTTGGAGAGTGAGCACATGAATGAAGGTGATTCTATGGACAGTTTCCTAACGGAGATCAAAGATTTGAAGGAACAGTTGATTTCTACTGATGAGGTTATACTAGATAGCTCACTTGTACAGACCGTTCTGAATGGTCTTCTTGATTCATATCAGAGTTTTGCTTCTACTCTTCGGTTCATGATGAAAGGAAATCCGAGTGCCTTATCATTTGAGGAGTTAGTCTCTATTTTGTTGAAGGAAGATCAGTCCAGGCAGAACAGGTCCATTATGCGAGTTGCAGATCAAGCTTTCCTGGCTAGTCAGAAGGGCAAAGGAAAATGGAGCTCTTCTACTAGTAAGCAGAAATCTGCAAATGTTGCACATTCAAAGAACCAAGACAAAGATGAGAAAAAGACAGAAAAGCAAAAATTGTTTTGCAAGTACTCTAAAGGCAATGATCATATTATAAAGAACTGTCCAAAACTGGCTGCTAAAGAGGCAAAGAAGAAAGAGGTTGGAATGGTTGTTGTAGAGGTCTCTACACCAAAAATAGAGTCTGCTAATCTTGTGCAGGAAGAGGAATGGGCGTTTACTACTGTGTACAGTTTTGATCCATCTTCTCATGATCAGTGCATGTCTGTAGTAGACTCAGATGTTTGGTATTTTGACAGTGGGGTGACCAAACATATTAGCTCATAGCGCAGTTTCTTCTCTTCACTCGAGCCTGCCCCTACAGGGAATACTGTTACATGCACCAACAACTCCTCTTATCCTGTTATGGGAGTTGGTAAGATCATTTTGACTACTGCTGATGGTAGTTCTTTCACTTTGTCAGATGCTTTATTTGTGCCAGGGATCAAAAAGAACCTGTTAACAGTTTCTGCATTAGCCAAGATTGGCTTGGTTGTGAAATTTGTTGATGACAGGTTTACAGTTCATGATCTCTCAAATGGCGATGTGATTATTGCCTCTGGCATTTTATGTCGTGGGCTGTATAAGCTCATAGACTATGAAGGATCTGTAAGTGATTTGGCATGTGCAGTAAATGGTTCTCAGGCTATGTCAGATGCAAAGCTTTGGCATGCACGCTTTGGTCATCTAAATTTTGCTAGTTTGCTACACCTGCAGAAATCTGAAATGGTGTCCTCTTTGCCCAAACTTGAGGCACCTGGAAAACATGTTTGTGAGGCTGTATTTTGGGAAAAATGCAGCATTCATCCTTTCCAAAAGATGGTTCAGTTCGGGCTACTAAGAAATTGCACTCGTACATAGTGATGTCTGTGGTCCTATGTAGACACCTTCTTTTGGAAATTACCTTTACTTCGTGACTTTCATTGATGATTTTTCCAGGCATGCATGGGTATATCCACTCAAAGCAAAGTCTGAAGTGTTCATGTGCTTTAAATAGTTTTTTGTTTTGGCTGAAAATCTGTGAGCATGTAAAATGGGCACCCTCCGTTCTGATTGAGGGGGGGAATATATGTCTTCTGATTTTAATGCATTTCTGGCTGAACATGGAATAAAACACCAATGTACAGTGCCATATACACCTCAATAGAATGGAGTTGCTGAACGAAAGAACAGGTCACTCATGGAGATGGCGAGGTGCATGGTCAAGAGTCAGGCTTTACCACATAGTTTCTGGCTTGAGGCTTTCATCTGTGCAACATATGTATTGAACGGGTGTCCCACTAAAGCGCTGCACTCTATCACTCCATATGAGGCTTGGCATGACCGCAAGCCATCTGTTGGTCATCTGCGTGTTTTTAGTTGTTTGGCATATGCACTAGTGCCTGAACATCGCAGAAAATTGGATGATAAGGTAGTAAAATGTATTTTTGTTGGGTACAGTTCTGAAAGTAAAGGCTATCGTCTGTACCATCCACAGACTAAACACATTTTGGTTAGCCGTGATGTTGTCTTTGTGGAAGATGTTATTCAGCCATTGCTTTCATGTACTAAGAAGACATCTGTTAGCTCCAAAGACATGTATGATACGTTGATGCCTCTTTCTACAGGTGGACAGTCTAGTGCTGGTCCTAATGAGGCAACTTCTCAGCATTTTCAGGTTTCATATGATGATGCAGATCATTCCATTTCTAATGCAGATTTATATGATGCACTTGTTGATGAGAGAGCTGATATTGAGAAGGAAAAAACTATGCCAAAATGGATGGTGCAGACTTTGCGTGACAACAAATTAGATGCACCTTTGTCATATCGTACTCGTTCAGGCTCTCATAGTGCCTCGTTTGCATCAGATTGCTATGCTATGGCTGCGTCTAGTCTCTGTGATGAGAATGAGCCTGTTTCTTTTGATGAAGCACAGAATTCAGAAAATTGGATGGTTGCTATGCAATATGAACATGATGCTATAATGAAGAATGGTACATGGTCTTTATGTGACTTGCCTCCTGGCAAGAAGGCCATTGGAACTAAGTGGGTATACAAGCTGAAGCGTAAACCTGATGGTACAATTGACAGGTATAAGGCTAGGCTTGTTGCAAAGGGTTATGCGTAGGAAAGAGGCATTGATTTTGATGAGACCTTTGCACCTACATGCCGTATGACTACTGTTCAGAGCATTTGTGCACTTGCAGCCCATCATGGTTGGAATGTACATCAGTTGGACATTAAAACAACATTTTTGAATGGTGACTTTCATGAAGAAGTGTATGTTTTTCAGCCTCGTGGCTTTGTGCAGAAAGGGCATGAAAACCAGGTGTGCAGATTAAAGAAGGCATTATATGGTTTAAAGCAAGCACCACGTGCTTGGTATGAGAAGATACATGCCTATCTGGTTGCACATGGTTTTGAGAACAGTCCAACTGAAAGCCCCTTATATGTTAAGCGTGCTAATGATGTGCTTCTGATCATTATTATCTATGTTGACGACATGCTGCTCACTGGTCCTATTGAGAAGCATATTGCTGATTTCAAGGCTGATTTGCATGCCTCATTTGAGATGTGTGATCTGGGGCATTTTCATCACTATTTGGGCATTCAATTTATGCAAGTTGATGGTCAAACGAAATATATTGACACATTATTGACAATATTTTGGCCTTGAAGACTGTAAGCCTATTGCCACTCCTATAGTCAAACGAAATATATTGACACATTATTGCAACATTTTGGCCTTGAAGACTGTAAGCCTATTGCCACTCCTATGGAGACAAGTTTACGATTGAGTCTTCATGATGCTGGAGATGCATTTGATGTTGTTCTCTATCAACAGGCTATTGGATGCTTGATTTACTTATGCATTACTCGGCCAGATATTCAGTTTACTGTCTCACAGATGAGCAGGTTTATGCATTGCCCAGGAGTCACGCATTGGAAGGTGGTTAAGCGCATCTTTCGCTACTTGAGTGGTACTCGGCTACTTGGGTTGTTTTATCCCAAGGGGGGATCACTACCACCATATTTGCATGCTTTTTCTGACTCAGATTGGGCTGGTTGCTATGACACTCGTGTGTCCACTAGTGGCTTTTGCTTCATGCTTGGTAGCTCATGTATATCTTGGTTGAGCAAGAAGCAGCCTATTGTGGCCACTTCCAGTTGTGAGGCTGAGTATAGGGCAGCTTTCACAGCTACTGTTGAGTGTGTGTGGCTCAGACGCCTTATGGCTGATTTGGGTGTTGGTCAATCTTCTGCCACCACCATCTTCACTGACAGTCAGAGCGCATTGGCAGTTGCGAGGAACCCTGTGTTCCATGCTCGCACTAAGCACATTGAGGTGCATTATCACTATGTCAGGGAGAGGTTCTCTGCTGGGGAGATCAACTTGGCATATGTGCCCACGCAGGAGAACATTGCAGACCTTTTCACGAAGGCTCTACCTAGGGAGAAGTTTGAAGCTTTTCGCAAAGCTTTGGTCTTACTTCCTTTTGTGGAGTGATTTCCACATAGCTTGGCACTTCCTTATACATGAGTTCCAGCTCCTTGTTTACCGCATCACTCCCAGGGGGGATTTGTTGATATATTTAGGTAGTGATGTGTGTGAACACACTAGGACCACCGGGGCACTTTTTTCCCTCTTTAGGAGGTTTTTTTCCCTCGGCTTGTATATACGCCTATTACCATAATGGGCTACTTATCTTTGTAAATTCTCTAGTAATACATTCAGTATTGTGTGTTTGTGCTCCAAGCTTCTTCTTCTTCCTTGTGTTGTTCGCGTGCTTCTACAGACGTCTATCTCCAACAATGATTGCCCCAAATCAGATGAGGAAAAGGAATTCATGACCAAAATTCCCTATCAGTCTGTTGTTGGTAGTCTCATGTACGCTATGGTGACTACGAGACCAAACATTGCATTTGCAGTGGGAGTTGTGAGCAGATATATGTCTAATCCTAGCAAGAAACATTGGGAAGCGGTCAAGATGATTTTGAGATATCTGAGTGGCACTAAGGACAAGTGTCTATGCTTAGGTAGAGGGAAAGCATCCATTATTGGTTACACAGATTCTAACTATGTTGGTTGTGTAGACAATCGTAAGTCTACATCAGGGTACATTTTTCATTTATTGGAGGTGCTATCTCTTGGAGATCTTGTCTTCAAGAATGTACAGCTGTTTCCACCACAGAAGCAAAGTATGTTGCAGCAAGTGAGGCATGTAAGGAAGCATTGTGGCTTTCTCGTCTTGCTTGTGATATGGGTTTACCTCAGCATGTACCTCGCTTGCTCAGTGATAGTCAGAGTGCCAGTGCTTTGGCTAAGAATCTGGTCTATCATGCAAAGACCAAACACATTGAGGTTAGGTATCACTTCATTAGAGATTTCTTAGCCACTGAGCGCATTATTCTTGAGAAGGTTCACACTCGAGATAATGCTGCAGATGCTTTGACTAAATCTCTACCACATGATAGCTTTTGACACTGTTGTCACTTGGTGGGTGTTACTTGATTCTTGATCTTACACAATCACTTGTATACTGTGTAACATGCCCATCAGGTGGGAGGTATCGTTTGTATACTTACACTCAGGTATTCTTTATCATTCTTTATTTTTCTCCCATAGTTACTTTAGCCATGTTGGCCTTTAGTGGGAGATTGTTACCGTTAGTGTCCATGTGAAAGTCCAAATGGCCACTGGACACTTCTTTGTATATGTTCTTTAATAAAACATATAGTGGCCTGGTCAGACACAGACTGTAAGTTCGACCTCATTTGTAAGACCTAAGAAGTCTGTCTTCGTGCTCCCTGTGTACTGTGTTTTCTACGTATTCAATAGCCTCTGTGCGGAGTACTGTGTGCGGCTTTAGGAGCTCGATCTTCTACTCCGAGCATATCGTCATGAAGCTCTCGAGAAGGAGAGGATGCACTGTGGTGCATTGCCATCGAAATACTTCATAAAGTACCAGAGAAACTCAAAAAATATGAAGAAGATAGAAAATTTTTGGTACAAGTGCCTAAGAGAGAGGCCATCACAAAAGAAGCATGTGATAATAAAGAAAAGACCAAAAAAATTGTAGTAGCCATTGAGGAGAATGAAGAGCATTGTATGTACATAGGAGAAGACCTAAGTGCAGAAGAAGAAGTAGAGCTTGTAGCTTTATTAAGGGAATATAGGGACGTGTTTGCATGGACCTATAGAAACCTGAAGGGGGTGATTCATAAATATGCTCTCATACAATCCCCATGATGGCGAACACCAAACCCACCAAACAAAAGCCTTACACATATAATGCCACTTATGCATCCAAAATAAAAGAAGAAATCGATAGATTGATTGAAGCTGGATTTATCTATGAGATTGAGCACACTGAATGGGTGAACCCCATTGTAGTGGTGCCCAAGAAGAACAGAAAATTATGTGTGTGTATCAACCTTAAAAAAGGTTAATGCTGCTATGATTAGAGATAGCTATCTACTTCCAACCACTAAATATCTATTCGAGTGTGTTGCAGGCAAGGAAGTTTATAGCTTCCTTGATGGATTTTCAGGTTACTACCAAGTATTTATTGCCCTAGAAGGTCAACACAAAATGGCCTTCACCACAAAGTGGGGAATCTTTGCATTCCGTGTGATGCCATTTGGGCTCACCAATGCACCTGCAACATTCCAAAGGCTCATGTGTCATGTCTTCAAAGAGTTCTTGCGAAAGATCTTAGAAGTATATGTGGATGATTTATGTGCTCAGTCTCAGAAAGAAGACAACACATCTCTAAGCTCAGACAGACCTTCAACAAGTGTAGAGAATATCGAGTTTGTTTGAACCTTGAAAAGTGTGTGTTCATTGTATGTCAAGGTAAAATCTTAGGTCATATTGTTTCTAAGAATTGAATATCAACAGATGAGGACTAAGTAAGATCCATAGCAGAGTTGTAGAGGCCAAGGAATGTTAAAGAGTTACAAGCCTTTATGGGCCATAGTGGATATTACTGCAATCAGGCCTGGCCGAGTAATTAAGACCATTCTATTCTTAGGACTTTGGTGGTCCACTCTTCATATGGATGCACATGCCTATGTGAAGATATGTGACACATGCCAATGTGCACAATATCTGATCAGAAAAGATGAGATGCCTTTAAGGCCAATGATGGGAGGACACACATTCTCGAAGTGGGGTATAGACTTTGTAGGCCCTATTAAACCCCCAGCTAGAAAATCCCATGCAGAGTACATTATTATAGCCATATATTACCTTACAAAGTGGGTAGACGTAAAATCCACAACAAAGAACGATGCTCAAATGACGGCTAAATTTTTATTCAAGAATGTGTTCACTAAATATGGGTTACCAATAGAGTTAGTAAGTGATAGAGGTACACACTTCTTGAACGAAGTCATTGAAAACCTTCTCAGAGAATTTTTGGTGATACATAAGAAGTCTGGCCCCTATCATCCACAAGCTAACAGATAAGCTAAGAACACAAACAAGATCTTATGTAATGTATTGACAAAGCTGGTAAATAGTAAACACTCTGATTGGGATAAACAACTTCATCATGTTGTTTGGGATTATTGAGTTGCCTACAAAATGGTACTCAATGTCACCCCAGTTTAGATGGTCTTCAGATAGAATGTTGTTTCCCATTAGACTTCCTCATCCTGACTTTAAAAGTAGCACAAGAGCACGAGTGGAATGGACACGAGCTTTCCTCCAGAATCTTTGATCTAGAACACTTAGGTGAGACCAGGCTACGAGCGACAATAGGCATCTACGCTGCAAAGAAAAGACAAAAGGCATACTTTGATGCACACATCAAGGAAAAAGGATTGAAAGAGGGAGACCTGGTGTTGGTTTATACACTAAAGAAGCATGTGTGCAAACTAGAAAAATGAGGATATGGACCCATGGTCATTAGTAGAATTTCCACCAGTGACGCAATTCAATTGGCCACTCTAGAAGATGACATCTTGCCAAACTATATTAGTGGATGCCGAGTCAACCTATATCAAGAACCCCTTATGGATGATATGCTCATGAGACTCAACATTGCTAAGAAGTGAAAAGAAGAAGAGTTAAAGGTCAGCGAAGAAGCACATCCAGAGGCTAAAGAGCACATTAGGCAAAATAAGTTAAGGTGAAAAGGCCTAGATGTCAATCCTAATGCCCCAAGATATCACATGGCTGCCAAACATCAGGTGCAATTGTTCCTCGAATAATTGTCTGACGTCCCTTTATGACCATAGAGGTAGGATGAGGAAAGAGTGTAAGGATTCTAAGAGCCTTGATTGACTCAGGTGCAACAACTAATGCTGTTAGATTCTCATACTGCCAAGATCTACAATTTAACATCAATTCAATAGAAGCTTATCTCATATGATTGGGAGGTGTGGAAACCCCTTTGTTTGGCCAAGGTCGAGCTCCCATCTATGACCCAATGACAGTCAAAATGCTAGTGTATCAAGATGAGGACCTTATGGAACCACTTGTCTTGGGTTAAGATTGGATCTATGACCATGCTTTCAACTTAAACCTAAGAAGTCAACTTCTTCAATTTTGGGTACATGAACAATGCATTACATTAGAATTAGAGAATTTCATGATCATAGATCCAAGTTTCACACACACTCTCTTAGTTCTTCTAAGACTAATCTCAAAGAAGAAGTGTTGTATGTGTCAAAAGCTATATGATGCAGAAGGACTCAATAATGGAAGAATAGGCTCAAATGCAAGTGGATCTCTCTCCTTTTTCAAAGACTAAGGCATCCACAATCATTCAACCACAGGGACACACAAAACGATACAAGACAACCGCTATATCAAATAAACAAACAAAATTCAAGGAGAAAGTAGTTTCGGGCATGAAGTAGATCTAGGTATGAAAGGGAGAGCAGTCAATCACACCATTTCAGTCAAACTCGTTACCAAAGAAGCAATGGAGAAAACCAAGGCAACAAGTAGCAGAACAACGAAGATCTCTATCTCAAAGAGTACTCCAAATTTGGGTACCAAAGCGATCGATGAAGGCCAACCACAATAACATACAAATTTGGTTGCTCAACATATTAGTTGTAGCTCAACAAGGGTGATTACACATGTGGGTACCCAAGGAAATATTACATGCACAAAACCCTATTGTCTCCCACATGAGTAAAGTCTCAACAAATAAGTCAAGGAGAGGCAAGGTTCAGAATCAAGCACCGAGATCAAAAGAAGATCAAATCACCTCTTTGACAATATTACGACGACAAGAAACAAGCGTACGGGTTTGGAAGCGGAAAGCACTAGTAGCCCCCATCGAAGCAAAGAGCCAACCACGAGGGACACAAAAGTTAAGAAACCATCCAAAGATGAAGAAGTCAAAAGTGATATGTATGCGATCAGACACTGTTCTACAATGGACCCCTATAGGGAGGAATGATCAACATCATTTTGAGATTCAATGGATACCTACAAACAAAGATTGCATCAACATAAGCAAGTAACATTGGAAACCTCGATGAGCGAAAACCATGTTACTCATCTTTTGCACAATTTAGGTCATGTGTTTCCACAATACTCATTAATATAGGGCCACATCACAAGGCTGTGCATAAACACGATTGAGAGTCAGGCACACGAGACACATTTTACATGTGTAAAATATTTTATTGATACTAACCTCTTTCTTCTTGTTTTGTGACATTGCTCCAAAAAAATGGGGGAGGGGAAAAAAAGAAAAGAGAGAAGAGACAGGACCATATGCTCAAAGAATCTCATAAGCAAACCATCAATAAGGAAATCCATCAACAACGAATGACAAGCCAATGGTGAATCACCGTGATGGGTGTAAAAGAGGTGATTATTGATCGATGTTTCACCATGGTAAGAATCCCTTGCTTTGGCAACACTATAACAATGATAGACTTGGAAGCATCTTTGTCAGCATACCCTTGAGCCATTAGCTCGAGAACCAATTATTCGAACCATACTTCTTCCAATGCATTCCCCAAGTACGCATGCATAGGACCACATCACAAGGCCATGCACAAGACACATGTTTTCTTCAACCCATGCACTAACATAATTACCCATCATTCATCATGGGTTACAAGTACATGGCATGGAAACTATGAAACATATGTTTGAAAGATCTAGAGGACATCAATACCTATGAAGCAATTCAAAAGCCACCAACTACTCAAAATGAACATTGACAACCCCTTTTCAACAACTTGCAATTTGTGGAAGCCCAAAAATACACCAGCATGCGGGAATCCAAGAAAGTAGTGCATACCATGGGACTAAACCTTGCAAAGGCTAGCAGTGTTAAAATGAAGAACAAGACAACCCACCCTGCTACATTTGGAAGACAAACAACTCTTGTTGATACATGATGAACACTACCTCTCAAAGTACTACATGGAGCACCCAGTCCAACAAAGGTATGTCAAGGATGACATACTCGAGAGGGGGGGAGTGTTGGCACTCAAGGTCGAGCACAAAGTGTGGGATCACAAAGTAGTGGACACACAAGAAGAGGGAGCATGTAGGGATCTCCAAGAAGTATATGGCAAATTTTTGAAAGAAATTCTTATAAAAACAATGATTTTGATCACTAAAAACCATCGTATATATCATTTCATATTTTGTTCAAGCCAAGGATTCCTAAAGATTGAAGAGTATTAGAAGTATCTAGGTACCAATTTTCATGATTTTTAGACTCCGTTTGAGCCCTAAGATAAGCCTAGAACCTAATTTTTAACTAGGTCAGACACTAGGTTTGGACAAGGCCAAAGGCTAGTCAAAAACTATAAAAGGAGCTAGAGAGCTCATTTTTGAGGATAGAAAATTGGGGATTGAAGTGAACAAAAGATCTTATAATCTTGTTTTTGGCTAATTAAGGATTCCATTGCTCCATCTCTTTGTCTCGTCATGTGTGTGCATGCTTGTCTTCTCACTCACTCACTTTGTGCACTTCACTTGCTCACGGTAACCACCCCACCACTCAAAACCGATCTTGGATTGGGCAAGGTATGCAAGCTTTAGTGCTAATCATCACTTCTCTTCACAAGTTTAGATTACCCACCAATAGTACCCATGAAATTCTCAATAAGGAATGTGATTTTAATTTGCCCGAGTTTAGAGGGAAGAAAAGAGAATCATTGCTTGTGTGGCTAATTACACATTACGGAATAAGAAGAAGATTCAAGTATAAAAGAGGATGATAGAAAATTCTTCTCACATCCAAAGATCTAAGCAAGAGAATTGAGCTATTGAGATTGTTATTAAAAAACCCATACATCTCATAGATTCAAGGTGTTTTGAGGAAACGATGAATTGATCAAATAAGAGTCTCTTTCATATAAGGGGAGGTATTATGATATAGTCATGTCTAAAAGAACACAACCACTTATCTTTGAACCATGCCAACATCATTAAGGAGAAGATTTAGATACTATTTCAAAAACCATGGAAACAACCAGATTTACATACTATTTCAAAATTCATCGAAACAACCGATACAAACTTGTAACCACATGTGCGGCTATGATTATTGTGTTTCACATGTGGTTCTTGTGAGGAAGAGATTCTATATTGGTAAAATATATTTGATGATATATTTTTCTTGTGAAAGCAATAGGAAGTAGAAACACACACATACACACCAAGTTCTTTGTACAAGGGGAGGAACACTTTGGATGTTGCTTTATGAGTGTATTGTGTACTATTTTATGGTTTTATTTTTACCTATCACATAGTCCGTAAGATGTTGGGATTAAGAATTCCACGGATCTAGAAATTATTTTTTTCGTTGTGATAGTTCCAAACACTTTGATGGCTTTCTAAAATGAACACCTTATGATGCCTAAAGAGGGGAGATTTCTTACAACAACAAACTGAAAAACAAATAGGGTTATCAATCTTCTTCTTCTTCTTTGTAATTTTTTTTAATCTTTTTGTGAACTTTTCTTGTTTATAATTTAAAGCTTGTTTCGCCAAAAATAAAAATAAAAATGATGGCCGTTCGAGTGTGAACGATACCGGACGCGGACGACTTTTTGCAAGCTTTTGCTGTCGTGGGAATCCGGGCGACCGGGCCGGTCTAAACGATGCGTGCAGTGTTGTTTAAGAAGTGTGCGTTCATCCTTCGGAGGGAGCGTAGCCAAGCAGGCGCGGATTTTGTAGCTTTGCAATGGCATCTTTCTCAGCTCTACGATCGCAAGTTTTCGATCGTGAAGAAAGGAGGAGGTACGCATACTCTTTACTGGTCTCGTCTCTATTGAGGACACCTGTGTGTGTGAAAGAGAGAGAGATTCTTGAATGCAACAAATATTCAAGAAGCTCGGAGAACAATAAGCTTGCGCAATCGACATGTCGAGCAAACCACACATATTTTACTTGGGAAGTATGAATTATATGACGGAGAAGCCCTAAGGACCTGGTTCAGAATGTTAAGCTCAATGCGATGAAACTTTTGTACGGCGAGCTTAATTTATATTCATTTTCGCAAATCCTTGTCACTATATTGCTATTAAAAGCTGTCTCAACAAAAGATCGAATTTCAATATGTAAGAAATGTTGATTACATATTCAGGATATACTGCACGGATTACTTCTATCAGTGAATGTTTGAAATTGTAAGACTTTTAATATCTCCAACTAAATTATATGTTGTTGGCGATTTTCGCTCTGCGGTTTGTTAGTATCACGTACTTTAAAAATCTAGTGAAAGATGATGAAGCTGTTGCGATAAATTAATTATCTATTGTGATGCATCAAATACGCTACATGGTAATTATACTCAATGGAATACATCATGCTTTTGGCAAAGGCTGGTATTGAATGGACTCTTTTCCTATTTTTTTTCCCTTCCATCCTCTGCTTTTCAACTGTTGAGCCATGAACGCAACATAGCCTATTCAATCTCTGCACTATTTTTTTTCCCTTCCATCCTCTGCTTTTCAACTGTTGAGCCATGAACGCAACATAGCCTATTCAATCTCTGCATGATTCGTGCGTCTCACCCATGTATCATTTGTTTCTATGAATTATGTACAGTCAGAATTCTACTTCAAATACATTTGAAAGCTTAGGGTGAGAACATTTTATCAGCGTAGCACTTAAAAGCATAGCCGCCCTATATCATTGCTCCTGTTTTAAGTGATTCTCTTTTTCAAATTAACTCAGGATTCATGTGTCTTCTTATCTCTCGACATGGATGCATAAAAAATGTTAGCTAACTTGTATTGGACTGCTATAGGATGGACATGTTTGGAACCTATTTTAGACATGACCCTAAGTTTTTCATATTTTTTATTGCAGAGCTATATGTTGGGCATATTTTCTAGTCCATGTCACGAGTTCTGCATTCAGTGTCAGCCAATCTTCTTTTTATAAACATATGTCTATGTTTCTAATGCGTTATATATATATATATATGTATGTATGTATATGTTTTTAATAATTTTTATAATTTTTATTTCTCTTTTTATTTATTTTTATTTCTTTATACATATTAGGATTTTATTTCTTAGTTTATTTTTTTCTTAATTTCTTTATTTGATGTTTATTATTATAATTATTTTTTAAAATTTATTTATTTATTGTTATTTTGTCTTTTTTGTTATCTGCTTATTATTTTTATTATTATTTGTTTGTTCTTTGTGCAAGAATTTATCATGGCTGAGTTGACATGAGTAGGGATGTCATAGCTATTTGTCCAAGCTATGCATGATAAAGTTTAATTTTGATACTTCTTGTTTTGGACAGACATAGAAGTTGAAGATGCACTTCTTGTTTTGTTTTTGCTTTTGTTTAAATTTTGTGTGTGTATATATATATATATATATATATATATATATATATATATATATATATATATATATATATATATATATATATATGTGTGTGTGTGTGTATGTTTTAATTTTAATGATTATTCATTATTGTTATCAATTATTTTTTTCTTTTCTTTCGCAATATATTTATATTGAGAGATGCGACTCCACATCTTAGACCTTGTCGTACTTCAAAAGAAGCTTGGGATAGATTAGAAGATATGTTCTATTCACAAAATATCGTGAGAAAATAGTACCTTAAGCGTAAGCTACCTAACTTGAGAATGGAAGAAGGTAGTTTAGTTCAGGAACACCTAACTAGAGTTCAAGCTCTAATTGATCGATTAGCAAACACTGATATGTTTATAGAAAATGATGAGCTTGTGACTATCATTCTTAACTCATTGCCAAGGGCTTACATGTCTTTCTTGACGACTTTCTCTATCAGTAATACTTTGGTAACGTTTAGAAAGTTACAAAACTTTTTGTGACATGAAGAATAATCTTCGATTAATCTAGATCGCCAAGTGTCCTTAAGTGATGTAGCCCTAGTTATGAAAGCAAAAGTTAAAGATAGAAGCAAGAGTAGGGAGAGTTCTAACTCAAATTCTAAGAGAGTTATAGTTCTGCTTCCATATCTCGTAAGATCATGATGATTTTAATGATCTACAAGAATCAAAATTCAAGAAGAAAACTTATAAGAAAGGTAAATCATTTTATCGTAAGAATCTTGACCATTAAATAAATGGGTGGTCTTAGATTAGAGAAATAGGAAAGACATTCAAGTAATACAATAGATGATGATGATTCATCTAAAAATAATTAAGTTGAGAGTTTGAACACCATAGATTGTGAAGAAGATTTTTTGTTCTCCATAGTTATTAAAGACTTGGAAAGTTTTGCAGTTTGGTTGTTTGATAGTGGGGCATCCTAGCACATGACACCTTTAGCTTGTTTGAATCCATCCCATTTGTTAAACTAAACTTGTGAGTTTCTTGTGCAAATGACTATATTCTTTGTGTCTCGACTCCAAGGCATAGGAATTGTTGGTCTTATTAAGATCATATTGGTGGGATCTATAATCTTTTCAAAGTCATGTATTTGCTTGATGTTTCTAAGAACTTAATATTAGTATCTTCATGGTTGAAACATGGCTTGAGTATTATATTTAGTATGTGTAAGTGCATTTTATATGATACAAATAGAGAAGTATTATTTTTTGGCATTCTTCATAAGAATTTGTTTATCCTCATCATAGTTAGAAAAATTCCCATTCCGAACGCGTAGGAATGGTACGACAGGTATCGAACATACCATCGTATACAATTCACCTTTTTTCCCCCCAAATAAATAATCTAGAGTTTATTTTGTTTTTTGTGTCAGATTTTAGGTGGTTTGCACATATGTATTGTACCTCGATTGGATCATCTCCTTGAAATCTCAAGTGCTCAATGCCCATCGCCTCTTGAACTCTCAACTCATAGCCCCATACATATAGGTTGCATCATACCTCATGGACTGAGATCTCCAAAGGTACGAGCTAGATACATGCATGCATGGATAGTGGATCCTAGATGCATGCATATGCCTTACATAGATTATAGTTCTCTGATATAAAGTAGTAGTAGTAGTACATACTAAGTACAAATTCAAACATAAGCGAGTCGTGATTATGTCATACATAGTGCATATTGCATTGTAATTTGAAGTTTTTATGAATTTTAGTATATTTTCATACATGCATACATTATTACATATAGATATACATATATGATATATTGTATATATATATTATACATACACACACATACATGTTATGTATATGTACAATGTATATATATAGGCTTTGCATATGTATTATACATAAGCGTGCGCGCACACACATACACACACATTTATGTGTGTGTGTGTATAGGTATGTATATATATGTATGTATGTGTGTATATAGGTGTGTGTGTGCGTGTATGTATAATATATATGCAAAGTCTATAAATAAATAAATAAATACACACACACACACATATATATATACACACACACACACATAGAGACACACACACCACACACACACATATATATATATATATATATATATATATATATATATATATATATATATATATATATATATATATATATATATATATATATATATATGTATATATATATATATGTGTGTGTGTGTGTGTGTCTATGTGTATGTATAATGTACCGCGTACCAAAACTCCCAAACATGTACCATTCATGAACTATATATGTACCAAACGTACCATACCAAACATATCGTACGATCCTTATTATGCATCATACTTAGCAAAGCTATTCATTTAAATATAAAAGAAAAATCGTTGTTGAGTATTTGTGAATGTACCAATCTTTTATGTGATTTTTTTTTTTTGATCATCACATGAATGTTGTAATGTGGATATTGCAATTCATCTTATCACAGAGAGTTCTTACACATTGTTTAGTGCACAAACTCTGTCATAGGATTCACTTGCACTTGTTAATTCTCCTTACATCCCGATTGCACAAACTCTTAGTTTTCTACCTAAACCTCTTTGAGGTTTGAAAGAAAGAAATGTATCTTTGATTTATGATAGATCTATTGTGGATATCTGTTCAAGCTCTTTGTATGAAAAGACAAATAGACTTCGAAGACAAAGAGAAAGAAGAAAAATTTGAAGATTGGATTTCAGTGATTGAAAGATATATCCAATCTTTCATCAAGTTAATCCGTATTTGAGTATCTTCTTGAGAAGTGGTGTGCAAAATCCTTTCACAAATCTAATTCGAAGCTAGAAGGTTGCGAAAAAAGCTTGGAATATTTCAAAGTTCAAGGTTGCTTGAATCTCAAAGAAACAAATATCTTCATCAAGTTTAGAAGACATGCTCACTTGAACATGTCCCAAGATCTATGGAAACATTGTTTTCATACTTTTATCTTTGGACTTCATAATAGTAGCAAAAGACTACTACTTCAACGTACACTTAGGTATCTATCTATTGAAGGATTTATACCACATAAAGTTTGTCAGAAAGAGATGACTATGAAGATATATGTATTAGTTCTTATTTTCCTCCCTGCAAAGTTAAAATTTAGGGGGGAATTGTTAAGAATATTAGCAAAGTGGACAATATAAATCATAGTCATTTATATTTTAGATTATGTTTCATTGATCATTGTAAATCTTCATGAACTCTTTGATTAATTTGTAAGTCAAGCCAAATTTAGGTTTAGGTCATAGAAGTGGTAAAAAAAAAAATCAACATATGATATTTTGGTCATAAAAAAAATGAATCATAAATTCATGAAGTACTCAAAGAGAGTAACCCAATTATATACAACACTTGGCCTAAAAGTATCAAAATCAACCAAAAGTCAAACCCTAATTGGTGGCCAAATCCCAAATTTCAGAAATGGAACAATTTTGAAAAGTCAACTTTGCCATACTAAAATAACATAAAAACCTCTTGCTAATCTTCTAAAAAGCTTGGGCTATTGTTTTTCTAAGCTTTTGCCTTGTTTTTCAATGGAAAAACACATGGCCTATATAGTATGAACCTATATAAGGATCACATGCCTTGCTCTTCATATCATGATTCATCAAGTCTTGGGAGTACTTCCTCCTCTCATATAACTCCCTTGGAGTAGGTAAAGTGCTTTCACACACTCACTTGGAGGTCGTGATTTTCATCAAGCTTGGAGGACTTGGAGTTATAGCATGCTTACACTCTTGGAGGTGTTGGAGACTTGTAGTGTATGCTCATACATATAGAGGCTCTCGTACTCAAGATGAAAGTAGTGTTAGTTTTTAGGCCCATAATAGATATAGAGACAAAGAGAAAATAGAGGAAACAGGAAAAATAGACAACTCATGAGAGAGATGTAAGGAGCCATGCTCCAAATATAAACATTACATTCCACGATAGAAGTTACAAGATAGCATAAGAATATGCCTTGTTGTACAAGTTGTCTAATAACTTCAGAAATCTCCAAAGGCATTAGTGTGTGCTCCAAAAGAAATATAAGCTTTTCCTAGTTGCTACACACCTTGAAGTTGATGAAGAAACACACTTTCACCTCCTCCAAGTTCAAGGAACACCACCTCCAAATGTTACTCATGAAGAGAGCTCCACAAAGTGATGATTCAAGTGTCTATTGCGTTTGCCTATTTATAGATCCATAAGAACATGTAAGAAATCACGTAAAAAGGCGCAAAAGTAGTCTCTTCCATTTCGGGTGAATTTTGTTGTTATTTTTGGGATTATGATTTTTGTCTTTATTTTATATTTTTTGGATACCATGTGGCATGCTAATTACCACTGCATCAAAATCTATTGTTTTTATAGGTGTTTGACAAGTGTATGGTGCTTTTCAACCTAAAATTATGCTTTTCACACTATATCTTGAAATTAAGGTTTGCCTTTTGAATTAGACAATGTTGACAAATAGGCAAATATTATTTATGGTTGGATAGTTCTCATGGAGCTCCATAAGAATATGTAATATAAAAAAAAAATAAATCAAAATTCGACTTGACCAGCCCTTTGACTAACAACTTTAAGTGACTTTGACTTACAAGTGAGCTCCCTAATGGAAGGTTGCCCATTTTGGCATATTTTCTAACAATTCCCTCCTAACTTGACACTAGAGGAATATGCCAAATAGATATATTTGTTGTTTGTTGCAGTTATTTTTCTTAGGCATTGTTGTTTCCTCACACGTCAGCTATGTGTAGTCGATGCCAAGAAAAACACAACTCACGCCGACTTTCCTAACATGTTGCTGACAAGATCGCCGCAGAGAAAAAAGGGTTTCATATTTGATCTTAAACACATTTTGGCCTTTTGTATATTGTCGCGCGACCTGCTGTAGAGTGTATTCTTGCATGCTTTTGCCTGCAAACGTGCATTCGTTGCTGTTTGTTACTGGGAGTTGAAACCCTAGGGCCTACACACCAAAGGTAAGAGGCACCCACACATATCCGGGCCTTTCTGTAACTTGTGTCGAAGCTCATCCACGGAACTCATATACGATGTATCATATGCTTATGCATATGTTGAGCAACATTGAGAGAACCTACAGGCTAAGCATATAAATTATTACTTAATGGCATGGCCATATCATGGACATGCATTGTCACATGATACATACATTGTTTTAGTCTTGACCCTTGATACAACTAATTAATGTCATGGCCTCATGATACATCTTGTATGCCCTTCTTTATTGACATTATACATATCATAAATTATGATTCATCATTCATTTGTGAATTCTAGATAGTAGTGTCTAATTGGATCTCTTTTTTTATGGTTGAACATTATGTAGATGCCTCACAAACTAGGAGCTGAATGGGACTTCGTGACAAAGCTGAAGACTTTACCCGAAGGCAATTTCAGTGTAAGGTGCACGCATTGATCCCATACTTGGGATGGGGGAGTAAATAGAGTCAGATCACATTTGCTTGGCCTCAAGGGATATGGAGTAGGTAGTTGTGAAAGTGCAGCTGAAAATGTGAAGAATATATACAAGAAATTGCATGGGAAAACACATGATAGTGCTAGTGGAAGTGCTAATATGCAATCACATACTGAATCATATGCAAACGTATCACAATGTGATGATGGTGGACTTGGAGAATCCTCTGTAGGTCATGCAGCGAAGAGGGCAAAAAGTTCAAAAGGGGCTTTGGATAAAGCTTGGGATGTCCAAGCTAGGAAAGGGGGAAATAAGGGTGTTCATCGTTATTTCTTTATGGAGGATATTCCTTTTTGGAAAGTGAGAAGTCCTTACTTTCTTGACATGCTCCAAGCTGTCGGTAAGGTAGGGCAATCATATAAGCCCCCTTCATACCAACAATTGAGATCAAAAGAGTTGCATGAGGAAGTGAGGACCATAGAAGGGGATATAATACAAATTCGTGATTCATGGAAAATCTTTGGATGTAATATTATGTGCGATGGCTGGTTGGACACTAGAAATAGACCAATCATCAATGTTATGGTCTCTTGCATTTATGGAACAGTGTTATCGAATCTGTGGACACCTCTTGTGTGGACACCTCTTGTGAGGTTAAATCAGGTGAGTTTATATTTGAAATCTTGAAATATGCCATCAAGGATGTTTGAGAAGACAACGTTGTCCAAATTGTGATGGACAATGCATCCAATTGTATACGGGCTGATTATTTGGTGGAGGAACAATGGCCCCACATCATTTACACACGATGCACATGTCATTGTGTAGATCTTCTATTTGAAGACATTGGAAAGCCTATTGTGCTTGCACTATTTAGAAAATTCAGCCAAAAAGATTTGGTGAAATGGGCTCCCACGAGGTTTGCTTATGCATTCATAATGCTTACTAATCTGCTTGATGAGCATGTATACAATGGTTTGCGCTCTTTGGTGATATGCCTTGAATATACAAGAAAGAGAGTTGCAAAAACTCAAAAGGCAGAAGAGCTTTTTGCAATTGTGTTGAGTCTTTTTTTTTTGGGAGAAATGTGAGAGAGATTGTTACTATATGGAGCCCTATCCTAAAAATTTTACGTTTGGGAGACAGAGAAGGGGTGACAATGGGGTTAATTTATGAGCTCATGGATAGAATGATTGAAAAAATTTCCTCCTTGGATTGCATTGATTCTGCCATATTAGAAGAAGTGAAATCTTTATGTATTGGAGATAGGAGATGCTACATGCTCCTCTACATGTAGCAAGTTATGTTCTTCATCCCATTTGGAGGGCAAAGTCACCACACATGGATATAGAGGTGTATAATGGACAGATGGATGTTATAGAGAGATACACACGTGGTGATGTTAAAAAACAAGGTCAATTATGTGATGAGTTAGATGTATATAAGTCTTTGTCAGGTGCATTTTCACGTCCTGTTGTATGAGATGAGAGTAGAATGCATTATGTTGTGAGATGGCGGGAACAATTTGAACCATGTGTTCTCAATTTACAAAAATTAGCTCTTTGCATTCTTTCACAAGGTTTTTGTGCTTCACTTTGTGAAAGAAATTGGAGCACTTTCTCATTGATACATACAAAAAGGCGAAACAGATTGCTTCCCAAGAACATTGAGAAATTAGTCTATATTCATACAAACCTTTGCCTCATATCTAAAATTCACGAAAGAGGATTTCAAAACGCAGAAGTGACACGTGACATGATAGAGAAAGAAGCGGGTGATCAGAGACGGATTGCATTGCAAGAAGAACATGATGTTGAGATAGTTGTTTCATCAACTCGTACTGTTATGGAGAGACTTGAGGATTGCATTGAGGAGGATTGGTCCTATTGCTGCTGCTGATGATGATGATGTGGGAGATGAGGATGTGTGGTGTTCTCTTGAGTCTCATCTTATCATGATTTCTGATATATCTTACATCCATGGCTCTATGCCTATGTTGAGCTACTTGAGTTTTGCCTTTATTTTGCTTGATAGTGATCGTCATTAGAGTTTAATCTTGACTCCTCACTTTTTTGATGTATCATGCTATTCTACTTATGTGATTGTAATTGTTTAATGTGATGTCACACGGGCAGAAGCACACCGCTCTCCATCAACGTATGGATGTGATTCATGAAATATGATTAATATTATGTTTTTTCATCGATACAATGTTATAAACATAATTCTATTGCCTTACCCGTCAAACATCGGGTAAATGCCAGAAGTCAGAAACCTTCCATAAACAACTATGGTCTTAGGTACGTGTATAAGTTTCACAGATCATACATCCACCAACACACACAAGGACCTTTGACATGAAAAGCACTCTTATAACACACATCACAAAGAGAACTCACATATCCCCCACTCTTCTCAACCAAGTACTACTTGGAAGGATAAATAATTAAAACAACTATAGGATGCTATGTAATTAAATAGGATATAAATTCAAACATACTCTCTATATTATCAAGGTTGGTCAGTCCTTTTCAAACCAAAAAAAGTGTCACATTTAACATATGTTGATCTTGTATAAGTTTCTTCATGTAGAAGGCAAGACCCCTTCTTGCGGCACATGAATTTTCCTCCATGACCACCCGGAGCTGATTGCAAACTCCCATGTATGGTTGAGTGACTAACCTCAAGGAGTACTAGCAGATTGATTAGTGGTTGAACATCACATCACAAGTACATATCCAAGAAGCAACCCTCTCTAAGGTGTTTTTCACTGCTGATTCCAGCAAATCCAGCAAATATCATATCTACCAAATTGAACTTCCTTCATATGTATAGTGTCCACACTTTTGTTGCTGCTATAATATCTGCAATCCGTTCTTCTTCAATGTCACCCCTTCTAGAGTGTAACTCTTCAAAATAGTATTCAGCTTCTTCATCTGAGAAAAGTCAAACCCTCCTGATGGAAAGGCTCGAAGCAGATGAAATTGGTGGGCTGTCAATTTTGGTGATATTGATGTTGTGCAGCGGTTTCTGAACCTTGTGCTGAAGTATATGTAAACCTGGAATGCAGTCAGAACTGATCCGAATTTGCAAATTATGGTACCATTGTTGCAGATGTGGGCAGATTAGGGTACAATTGTTGCAGACACAGTGTTGATGAGGCTTGCATGAGGATAATACATAGGGTCGAGGGCTTGCAAGCTAGATTGATGGAGGGCTTGTGGGGTCTTGCTGTGGTGCAGAAACTTGCAAGTCACCTCCCTGCTAGCACTCGCTTTCCTTTGGGATTTGGTCCCGCTGCTCTCTCCATCTGTCTACGTACATTTCGATTAGGACTGGTATACCATACTGTACACTTGCGTTTTTTGCCATGCAAAAATTTAAAAGTTTGCTGTATATACTGGTGTAGAGACGAGACGGATGCAAAAAATTTGGTTTTTCACGTGTAGTACTTTTGGACATGTGCTGGGCTTTCTATATATACCTAAACAAAATACTTGATGTATGTCTCTTGATGGATTTAGGTGGTTATTGACTCAAACTAATTCCAATTGGTTGGGATATTTGTTGAGGTTCAGATGGTATAGTTATTTTTTGCATTCATCGATCCAGGGACACGATATACCTATTGATTGGAATGTTGATGAAAGAAGTATAGTGTATAGTTTATTTTCTAACTTTACTTAGTTATTCATTTTCTCCATCTACTGTTCTGAGGACATGGTTTTATAGAATCCCAGATGAATATTTGGCAGTCACATTGACGTTTATATGATGTGAATAGAGTAATGTCTTTGACTCTGTTGTGATCGTTTTTTAGCTGTTCAAATTCTTCCGTTGTGTTTTGCAAGCTTTTCTTTTTTCTGGGTAATAGTGGTGGCTGTCAGAACTATGAGTAGCATTCATGGATATGAGAATTCATTTGCAGGCACTATGCTGATAACTTGATGGGGCTCAATGCATATGATCGGCATAAGAAATTTATGAATGACTATGGTGAGTATGAAGTATATGCGAGAGCTTGGTCCTTGATTATTCAAGAATCTCATTGATTGTACTCCAAAGTTTTTTATGCCCCAATTTCTGTATAGTAGCGTACATCTCATGTAATGAATAAAGTACTATGATTTGTTAATCTGAAATATTTGGAGCCATGCCACCCAACAGCTGTTTACGTGCACATGCATGTAGTCACTGAAGCTCCTGTATATATGACGCATAGCTGTTTGTGTGAATGCATCCATGTGCATGTGTCCATTTCCATGTGTATAGATGAATAGGTGATTGAATTCTGAGTATTTTGCTTTGCCTTGGGTCGAAAGTGCTGTCGAAATAGTCTGCATGCATAAGTTAAAATGGATGCTTTCAGAAGTGCAAACAAGGAGCTATTTGTCTGCTGATGACTGCATCCAAAGAGAGGAAATGGTCATGGAACAGTCCTCTACAAGAAGCTTTTGTAGTGGGCTACACATGGCCATAAATGTTACTGTGCGTTCAAGCCTTACTGTTACTGTTTGCTGAAACTGGAAGTTGATCTTAGACATGTCGGATTTTGGCAGCTCTTCACTATGGCAAAGTATCTGTGAACATAGAGGAAAGGAGGCCTATCAAGACTGATCAGGATACTTTGCGTGAAACTTACAGGTATGTCAGTTCTTTCAATCATTTAATTCTTTATAGGATGCAGCTGCATCATATTATTTTTCAAGTGTGGCTTTTGGTTGGAGGTATAAGGAAGTCTAAAGAATAGTCTATTTTTGACCTATGGCTGTTAATCCTAATTTTGCAAGGTTTATTCGAACTGAAGAAGACGATTCTGACAACACATGGGAACAAAGATTGGCAAAGCGATACTACGATAAACTTTTCAAGGAGTATCCTCTGCATATGTTTTGTATCCGGAAATGCCGGTGGCAGTTAGAATAGTAGCAAAAACTGTTGAGTATTCAAAAATGTAAGGTGATTACTGAATTCTTGTGAATGCTTGGTCTTTAGATGTTTTTTGATTGTTTTGGATGCGTACAAAACCAGTATTGATGCCAGTTGATGGATTGTTGCTTGCGAATCCATATTGTGGAATTTATGTGGTTTGTAGTTCGTTTTAGAAGTTGTAGTAATAAGCCTCTTATATTATATGCAGAGGACTTTGCTACCCAGTCCTAGCCATACAAAGAAATTCCTGAGGACTCTCTGAAGTTTATGAAAAGAACATGACTTTTCCATGTCTTCTTGGTGATTGTCTGGAGCTGTGACTGTTTGCAATTGAATCAATGCAAAACTGTTAATGCATTTTGAATGGTATGTTGTAGTGTTTCTGAGTTTGTGTGTTGTAAAATTTGCACTGGATAGCTTCTACATCAGATTCAATTCTATCGCGTTCCTTAACGTAAGTTAGATATTGTATCGCTGACATGTCACATTACAAGGATGGAAAGGTTGGCTACTTCCTCTTCTTTATTTTACCACAAGCAGCTGGATATTGAATTGTGTAAACAGTGGTATTGAAGGAATTTGTTGCACTTTGGAATATGTATTATGTCCTCTCCACATTGATTCAAGTGTTATTTATTTGTTGGAATTTCTGCTATCCACTGCAGGATTGTTCCATTAGTTAACGTGCAGCCGCCAAAGTGTATCGATTATTGCTAATGGGTTAAACATGCAAAAATTAAGTTCTCCTTATTCTCTGAAATGGAAATATGTGTACTCTGTGAGCTATGGTCTACCCTGGAGAATGGGGACAGTGGGAGGAAGCATTGTGGTTGGTCTGAACAGTAAAGATCAAAATCGTTATGAGCCCTGCATAGGGTTCCTATTCTAGGTCCTGAGGAAGACCGCTTCTAGTGAAAAGCAATCACTGAATGCCAAGGAGTCTCTCAATGTCTGGAAGCTGCCACCCCGGGAGGTTGGCTCCTGCTTCAGCAATGAATGGGTGAAAGCTTGTGACATGTAACATGGGGATATTTCTGATGAACTCATAAGTTTTGCCTATAGTGCTTCTGCATATTCTGGCCTGAATCAGGCTAGTGGGTCCATGCACTTCGCTAATATGAGGCTAACTATTCCTCCTGCCTGATAATTACATCTCTTTGGCTTTTCGCTGTAGTCAAATCAAGGCCAAAATTCATACTTTGAGCAGATTCTTTCCAAGTATAGTATTTGTCTGACTTTTTGAATTAGGCATTCTTGGTTTATGCCTGCTAGTCTGCTGAGGAGTGTCATAAGGAAAAGTTTTCTTAGTATTTAGTAATAAACCACTAGTCTTGTACCAAAAAGGGCACCGTACTGTTCTTTTTTTCCATGATGAAACAAGAATTACGATTCCTTACGGAATTTAAATCTTGGGAAACTATTTATATGAAATATTACACTACATATAGCTATAAAAATTATGAGCATTGGAATATAATGATTTCTAATGACTATAAGTAAGCTTCTACAATTTCTATGTTCGGAAGTAGCATGGTCACAGCCGTTTTCATGGAAGGACACCATGTAACTCTCAAAATAAAATTTTCCCGACTCTGAAAAATTTTGTGATACTCTAAAAAAGTATCTTAAGGATACAAAAAATCATCTTCGCACTTAAAAATATGGAAAATTATAGGTATACTGCTCATTCATCATTCAATGCAGCATAATAATCTCCCATAAAGTGTGAGAATAACAAGTAATTTGACATATAAGTGGTTCTCAAATGGAAATGTTCTTCCATGTAGAGAATCCATGCTTCAAATACCTTGAGATGATTTATAAAAAAAATATTTCAATCTAGCATCTAATAGCTTATTATAAGCAAGAATAGGCTGTCAATTTTAAATAGAGGCCTTATATGTAACAAATGCTAAATAATCTTGCTTCCTATCAACATGTAGAGCTGAAGAAAGTTATGCAATGTGCATGATTGAAGTCATCCCATACTAAAAAGGAGAGTCTGCTCATCATGACTTAAACTGATTGCATACAGAAAAAGTTAAAACATAATATAGGCTTTTAAAGTTGATTCTTAGTAAGGAAAATGATGATTTATCGAAAACAATTTATGTTTATGCAATGTGCATGATTGAAGTCATCCCATACTAAAAAGGAGAGTCTGCTCATCATGACTTAAACTGATTGCATACAGAAAAAGTTAAAACATAATATAGGCTTTTAAAGTGTGTAGGGTAATTTTTTTACTTTTGTCACACGGGAAATTTCACATTCAAATGGAAATTTCCAAAGATCATTTTTTCTCAAGGTTGTTATAATTTTATTTTCCACCGACACTGCTACTTTTTATCTTTTGGTTTAGTTACATGATTCTGCAATCGGAATGTTGAGATGGTTAAGCTAAGTCTAAGGACACGGGTGGTTGTTTTTTTGTTGGATTATCTTCTTGCCGATACAAACCATTGCAAGCTGGCGAATGCAATTATACTTGTCTTGTGAATATTCAGAGCAATTATCTTCACTATTTTTATATGGGCAATTCAACGAGGTTAAACTTTCCATGCTATGCTTGGCAGATTGGAATGAGGTGGCGTTCGGAGAAGGAAGTTATTTCTGGAAAAGGTAAATCTTATTCAATTCTGACAGAGCCATTGTTACTGATATTTCTGTTAAATATCAGACTGAATCACTGGTTTTCATAATGAACTTTGCTGAGTTAGATCATTGCAGTGAACTTTGAAATAGTACGTGCTTACATATGCATGTACACATCTATTTGTGCATGTATGTATGTCTACGAGTGTATGTACGCATGTATGTGTGTATGCACATACATATGTATGTATGTATGTATGTATGTATGCATGCATGCATGCATGCATGCATGCATGTGTGTGTGTGTGTGTGTGTATGTATGTATGTATGTATGTATGTATGTATGTATGTATGTATGTATGTATGTATGCATGCATGCATGCATGTTTGTATGTATGTGTGCACTTGCCCCACACGAACACCACACACACACACACACACACACACACACACACACACACACACACACACACACACATACACACACACACACATACATGCGCATGTCCATATGTGGACATGCATGCATGTCGTGTGTGCATGTGCCATGGGTACATGTGTATGTGCATGTCCATTGCAATTTGCACGTGTGTTTCTTAATGAAGCACTATCTAGCATTGGGAAGGTTTTTCTCTTTCAATACTCTTATTCTTTTGGTACTTGAAATTGTGGTTGCGGATATCAGAGGATCATGATGTCAGCTTGTATTACGCATACAGGTTTAAGTCCTTAAGGAACAAAATGAAAATGAGCTCCTCAACAGCTCATAATCGTGTAAATATTTGCCTCAATGTTTTACATGGGACTTTACATCGTGGGCATGGGAAATATATTGTAAAGCATGCCTTTGTAAGAAAGCACGAAGCTTCTAAGAGTTAGCCTACACAAGAAACTTTGCGATCAAGTGGCATAATTTTTTATGTTTAAGTGTACATCTATGTTTCCATCAACATAAAGGCTTTTGGGGGGACCATCGATCATTGCACTTCGTATGGTAGTCAATTGAAGGAGAGTGTTGGAGTATTTGTGTCAATACTTAGGCCCACAATTTGTTGAGGACATGATTTCATCTCTTTCCATTTCCCATTTTCTTTTGTATCCGTATGAGGGCATCTCCATTTTGTATCTAGGAGACATTCCTTTTCATATTTATTTGGTTGTATTTGGGTACTTTGCCATTTGCGTTTATCTTGTATTCATTCTCCTTCAAGGGGAATGATCCCACATATGATGTATTTCGAGAGCCCCTTCCAAATTTATATAAGGAGGGCCTCTCCCTCACTTTGTACTTGGTTAGAACTTAGAATCTTGAAGAGCCCACTTCATGCTCTTGGCAAGCTCACTCTAATCCATGTGAGTTTTTCCATTTCATGGTCTACCCACTTTTGACTCTAATAGTCATTTCCATTTTGTGAGTACATTTCTCACACTCACTCTAATCCTTCGACACAACTCACACTAGCTTCCAATGATTTGAGAAAAGGACATAGTATGCAAATTTTTCTCCTCAACTTTCGTAAGTTTCTCCTATTTCATTTTGTATTATTTCTGGCCAAGACTACATACGCCCATTCGTTCTTTTATACTCATCCCTTTGTGACAAACCATCCATAAATACCACTAATATTTTTGAAGCACCATCCTTTGGAGTCATCTTGTGGCACAAAGTAGTCACTTTTGTAATCCTTAATGAAGACATAATCTTTGTATTGAGAAATACATATTTTACCCCCTCAAAATTGCACACTTCTTAAGAACCCTTATTTTGAAACAACAATTGGAAGTAAGTGCCATCCATCTTGTAACTAAAAAACAATCAAAGCAAAGAATTCTTTTTTTTTGTGTGTGTGTGTATATATGATTGGGTAGGCTATTCTAAGCCATCCAAGGGTCTCCAAGTTTGTAATCATCATCTCCATTCCATATTTACCCAATGTGTGTGTACACCGGTTTACATGATCGTTTTCCCAGTATTCTGCAAGATGTCCATGCGACATAACCAAGCCATGACCTAGGTATTACTTTTTCCTTGTGGAGAGCACATACGGCATCTTTGACATCGCTTGGTCTTGACATTTCCTGCATGGTAAGGGCAAATGTACATATCAGGACAGCTAGCCCTCCCTCAACCAAAAGATCATCTAAACACCTTTTTGACTTCTCAATCTTCAATCCTATTTGCACACTGAGAGCTGAAATTTTGACCATAATGTCTCTCACTTTTGTCATAGTAGATCAAAGTACATCACAGGAAATCTCGTCTGCATTATTTTTAGTCATATTGTGTAGAAAAATACAAGCTGCAACCTACATGTATTCAAAGCAGAGGGTTCGACCACTCATCGTCTCCGTATCAAAAGAAAGAAGATTGTTCTGCTAAAAGCTTTGCCAAGGAACTGTTACTGCATTTTGGAGAGCTTAAGACCATGCTCACATGGTAATCAAGCCTCATCATGCATAGCCAGTAGCATCACATCAGTGGGATCAATCTGCAAAGGCTCCTTGGCACCATGAACCATCACACGGTTGTTAGCATGCATTCAATTAAAACCATCCATCTCTAAGACTGTTCACTGCAATAGGAGGATATCTGGCAAATGGATTTGCACTCTCTAAATCCACTGTCGCTTCTATTTCTTCTTTATAAGGGTATGCACCTAACTGAGTGGGGTCTTCACATGCACATCAATCCACAGCAAACCGGAGATTCTTGGGGTTTGTCACTCATAACAGGGGGATCACAATTTGTTGAAAGCCATGTGTTACAACACAGACACACACACACACACACACACACACACACACACACACACACACACACACACACACACATACACACACAGGAGGGGGGAAGGGGGGGGAGGGGGAGGAGAGAGGGTTTGGGGGGGGGAGGAGAGAGGGTTTGGGGGGGGGGAGGAGAGAGGGTTTGGGGGGGGAGGGGGGAGAGAGAGAGAGAGAGAGAGAGAGAGAGAGAGAGAGAGAGAGAGAGAGAGAGAGAGAGAGAGAGAGAGAGAGAGAGAGAGAGAGAGAGAGAGAGAGAGAGAGAGAGAGAGAGAGAGAGAGAGAGAGAGAGAGAGAGAGAGAGAGAGAGAGAGAGAGAGAGAGAGAGAGAGAGAGAGAGAGAGAGAGAGAGAGAGAGAGAGAGAGAGAGAGAGAGAGAGAGAGAGTTTTTACGTCTATTAGGAGGCCGAACTCGGCCTATGAGACAAATCGATGTACATGGGTGTATCTTCTGTCTATCAGAGAAGATAAAAGTGCTGAAAAAGAAACTAGTAAAGCTGATACATATCTCCGTGATATGCGTGTGGAGATACCCATGAAAGTGGGGGGGTGTATGGAGTGCGATATCTATGACAGTCTATATGCAAAGGGGTAGTACAACAAGCATGGGAATGCATCTGAAATGACTAACTAGCTCCATCCTTTGCTAGTGGGCGGGTGTAAGATGTGGTACATAGGTGGAGGTGGAGTCAGGGCCATCGTGATAGCTGCAGCGGGATCAGAGAGAGAGAGAGAGAGAGAGAGAGAGAGAGAGAGAGAGAGAGAGAGAGAGAGAGAGAGAGAGAGAGAGAGAGAGAGAGAGAGAGAGAGAGAGAGAGAGAGAGAGAGAGAGAGAGAGAGAGAGAGAGAGAGAGAGAGAGAGACTTTTTAACATCTATTAGAGGCCAAAATCGGCCTATGAGACAAAACATATACATCAGTATGATCCAATCCATTGTGATCCCAAAAGGAAAATAAAGGGGTGCTATGGGTATGCACTCTAAATGCTCAATGGGTGAGATACAAATATGATATGCATAGGGAGGGGAGGCTCGATGGTATCACAACCCACTAAATGCCTAGAGTGGGTGTAGGATATAATGCATCGGTGGGCGAGGCATCATGGCGATCCTCAAAATGCTCTGAGCGTCCAAATCGATAGGGGTGCGCTGCTGACGTCTCCGTATCTCCATGTCATGGCGTGCATGAATCGCTTGAATCTCTCTCTGATGTGGATGGGCTCTCGGGACTGGGGGTCTCGGTCGTCGACGCAGTCGTCTAAGCTCCTTTGCTCTGTGTAATGTGACACCCCGCATCGAGCTGGGTCCTCGAGTGGCTGTGGGTCTGAAAAAATCTGTAATATAAGTCTGAGGGGGGAGGGGGGCAGGTGTATCTCCATCTGCTGCTGGAGGAGTGATGCACGGCAGTGCTGGAGCTCTACTAGGAAACGACCTAGAGGGCGCTGGTCCTCTGTCCCCAATAAAGCCCTGATCTCTCTGGGCCCCCTGAAGAGCTGTGGGTAGCGGTCTCTGATGTCCTCATATGCCTGGCATCTACATGTGTAGTGCTCCTCGTCCTCCACCTCCTCTCTAAATATCCTGCATAATCTCTCATCCCTCGGGGTATGTGTGGCTCGCCCAACCTCAATCTCGAGCTGGTATGATGATACTCTGATCTGCCCAATGGCCACTCTCTCAGCTCGTGCCATATATGTATCCATGTATCGTGGTCTCTGAATGAAACCATCCGCTGTCACAGTTAGGAAGTGCTCTCTGTAGTGTTGCCTCTTTGTGGGAAGAGGCTCCCGTGGTGCTATCCATGTCTCCCTGACGTGTATCTGTAGTAGGTCTTGACGGATGATCCTATTCCTCTCCAAACGAGAGAGGGTAATGTGGGGGGAAGAGAGGTCATACTGAAAAGGGGGGAGATCGGTAATGCTCATGCCATGGTTTGCTAACCATCGGTAGGTCTGTGCATACCATACTCTCTCATGCCCTGTCTCTGCCAAATGTCTAGAGCTCTCAAATGCAAGCTTGGTGAGTCGGCTGGTGGGGAGCTCTCTGACTCTCAGAATAAAGGTCACCAACTGGAAGAGGGCCTCCACTAGCATCGGTGGTGTGCCAAACTCAGCTCGTATAATGTCATGTGGAACGGAGGGCTTGCTGCGGAGCAAGCATGAGATCATGGTGACCTGGGGCCTCTCGATCTTCGCCCACATCGCCTTTGTGATCCCTGGTGCCCATACTGCCGTTGCGTACATCAATGCTGGTGTCACTAGAGTGTCAAAGAGCCATCCCTTAGTCCGGGGCTCCTTAAAATGTGTCTGAAAGCAGAGTCTCTTCAATCCTGCAAGTGCCGCATAGCCTCGCGTCAATCTATCTCTCTCGGCCCGTGCCATGGAGAATACGCCTGTGCTGCTCGAGAAGGTGATACCTAGGTAGACGTAGGAGTCCACTGCCTCTATCTGTCCTTCGATTGTCGTGAAAGAGGCACGATGGCGTACTCTCCTGGAGGTATGGAAGATCATGACCTTGGTCTTATCAAGGTTCACTGTGAGTCCTCTCTCCATGCAAAAGGTATCGAGCGCTTGTAAATGTGACTGCAACCCCACCTGCAACCCCACCTGTGACTCTGAAAGCAGGACAATGTCATCAGCATATAATAGGCGTGTACTTGCGTACCTCCGAGGTCTCCTCCTCGCCCTCTTGCTCGCTGTATAAACTCCGTGATCTCGTCGATGTAGAGACCGAAGAGAGTGGGTGAGAGAGGGCACGCTTGTTTCACACCAATGGTGCTAATAAGGCTGTCTGATAGACCGCCAGGGCAGCGTACCCTGCCTGTGACTCGTGCATACAAAGCGTGGATGGCCCATAGCATGTCTGATGGTAGCTGTAACTCTTGGAGCCTCCGTAGTAGTCTCTCTCAAGGGACCATGTCGAAGGCTTTGCGGAAATCCACAAAGCAACAGTATAGTCTCTGCTTCCTCGCCTTCGCGCTCTCAATCAAGCAACGAAGCACAAAGACGTGGTCGATGGTGGAGAAAGTGCGGCGGAAGCCTGCCTGGCTGGGTGCTCTGATCCGAGCTGCCTCAGCATGTGTACTGAGCTCTGCCTCTAGTATTGCCCCATAGATCTTGGCCAGGATATGGCCTATCATAATAGTCCTGTAGTTCCCTGGGTCCATCATATCGCTGGACTTATGGATAGGCGTAATGGTATGCATAGTCCATGAGTCGGGTAATCCCTCAACCAAAGCACGGTTGAAGAGATGGGCGATCAAGTGGGAAACTACATCTGCTGCATATATAAAGTGCTCTCCTTGTAGCCCCGTGTGGTCTGCTGAACGGCCATGCTATAGCCTATGGATGGCCTGTTGTACCATGCCTTCCGTGAAGAGGGTGGATATCACAGGACGCGGTGTGGAAGGAGTCGGCAATGGTGGCTGTCCTAGGACGTCATATAACCTCTGGGCGTAGGTGTGCCAAGTCGGAGGATATGCTATGGGTGTAGGTGGGCGTGGCTCATGTAGTGCCCTCCATGCGGTGGCACAATCCCTACTCATGAGAAGGTCGATCAACTCTGCCTCCTGTCGCTCCTCGAAAGCTCGCCTCTTCCGGCGTGTGAGGGCTCGCATCTGTCGTCGTGCCTCCCTCTCTGTGATGGATCCCAAGATACTTTGTGCTCTGAGATGTCGGTATAGTCGCCTACACTCCTCATCGTACCATCTATTCTGGGGTGTATGCCCTAGCCGTGCCGAATGTGCAGTGATGTGGGTGGTGTATGGGAAGCTGAGAGTAGATGTATGGAGGATCGAGGAGAAGTGGGCGGTGAGGGTGTCCAAGGAGGCAGAGGGATCAAGGGAGTAGATGCGCTCTCGAACATGGGAGCTATAGATATGTGCTAGCTCATGTCTAAATTGAATGGTGGTATGGGCTTGTGGCTGTATGGTGACGGAGTGGGATATGCATGGTGAGCCGCGAATGGATAGGGCAAGATATGTGTGATCAGCTCCAATCGGTAAGGGTGGGATAGTGAATGAGGTGATGAGATGTGTCTCCTCCGGGGGTCCGATAACATAATCTACCACAGTGCCCCCCCTGTGGTGTCGTGGGTGGAATGCAGGTGAGACCGCTCGAGGTGGGCTAGGTCCCCATCCCATTATGAGGTGGGTGTGGCGGTGTCGGCTGAGGCTCTGAGTGTAGGCATGTCCTCTATGGTACAAAGCATCACAGGGTCGTCAAAGTCGTAGATATCACACTGGTGGCTCTGAGTGCAGGCATTGAAGTCTCCTACAAGGAAGACTTCACCCATCCAGGTATACTCCATAATCGTGTCACTGAGGCAATCATATGGCGATGTGGTGTCTGGTCCCTCCTCCCCTGATAGCTGCTCAGGGGAATGTGTGAAACGCGAACCAATGGGTGCAATATAGCATACGGTGAAGTATGTTGCTCTCTCCTCTGATAGCTGGAGGCGTATCCACATGAAACGTGCCTCTGGGTCTCTAGCTACCACCTGCACCCTGTGCTGTATCGACTGTCTGTAGAGCACGGCTACTCCTCCTGATCCTCATGTGGTGCGCTGTCTCATCTGGCGGCGGTGAGCTGACTCCCACATATAGCCCTCAATCCTCGGTCGGCTCCTCTCCTTGCTCTCGTGTGTCTCTATCAAGAAGATAATGTCTCTGCCCTCCATCACCTCCTCGAGGGGCCCTTGATGTGTCCACAAATATCCATTGCAGTTCTAGACTGCAATGTGCACCTCCTGCTGTGTTGTCTCATAGGCCGTGGATCCCTAGTCAATGGGCCGTCCATCAATGATAACCCGACCGTCTCTGTATAGGGCACAATGTCCCTCTCGTCTTGCCTGGAGGACACGTGGCATGCATGCCCGTCTTTGCTCTACCTGCATCCGTGTGAGGTCGTCATCCAAATAGATGGGGGTGCCCGGTGTAGTGCGTAGTACCGCCCGTCGTCTGAGGAAGTCTCTCCTCCTTGCCTCCTCTGAGAACTGAAGGATAAGTGCTCTGCTCCGTGTGGTGTCCCGTCCTTCTCTCCAGGCTCTGGTGAAAGGGAGAGGCTCATCCGCGCGGTATCCAAGTAATGTGCACAAGCGACGCCCGTCCTTCTCTCGTGATCCGTCCGGCTCTGTGAGGCCGGAGACGCGAACATTGAGCCTGCGAGCCTGTCGCATCTTCTCCTCCTCAATGGTGGTATGCACTATGTGGATCTCCTCATGGTGGTGGTTCTTCTTTGCCTCCTGTCGAAGGTTCTTTTTTACAACCTCGACCCATCCATCTTTCTTAGTCTCCAGCTCGATCTGCAACACCTCCATACACTCCTTCTTGATAGTCACCCGAATGTCCTCTAGCTGTGGAGCGATCTCCCCCTCCTCGTGCATCTGTCGAGTTTCGTTTTCATATCAGTAAGCTTAGTGTGCAACTCCTCCCGGTCCCGTGAGTGCTCCTTGCAGGTAGCAAGAAGCTCTTCCCGAAGGGATTCGTTTTCCTTCTCCAAGGTTGCCACCTTGGCTTCGAGGGCGACAACTCTGCGGGTAACCCCGTTCAGTGTAGAATCTCCTTCTTTCTTGTGTTTTCCTATCAACTCTCGGAGGGCATGCTCTAAGGTGGCCTGCTGTTCCTCTAGCTTGGGAGCCATGAGGGGGGGGGAGAGAGAGAGAGAGAGAGAGAGAGAGAGAGAGAGAGAGAGAGAGAGAGAGAGAGAGAGAGAGAGAGAGAGAGAGAGAGAGAGAGAGAGAGAGAGAGAGAGAGAGAGAGAGAGAGAGAGAGAGAGAGAGAGAGAGAGAGAGAGAGAGAGAGAGAGAGAGAGAGAGAGAGAGTTTAACGTCTTCCGAAGGCTAAACTTGGCCTATGAGACAAAACCATGTACAACTGCAGTAACTTTTGTGTAGAAATAAAATGGAATAGTACTCGCTACACAAAACTGTGTAGGCTGAAAAAGGCTTGAAATAACCACAGGATAGTGTATCGGGTGATGGAGAGGTAATGGGGATAATGTAGTGGTGCGTGGGGAGATGTGGCTCTGACTCTACAGATAATGGCCACCTAATACATAGGGACCCCATGACAGGAGTGAATATGTATATCCTAACTACAGATAATGGGTGGGGGTGGGTGGAGTATGTGGCACATTGGCGACGGTCTCAGTGCCTCTGACCTCCTGAAGGAAGGTGACCCACGTGGTGGTGGTGCACATGTGCTCCATCATGTGGTCATGGGCTATCCTGATGCGCGACATATCCTCTTGGTATAGTTGTGGTCATTCGAATCCAGCCCTATGTGGTCGACGTGGCACTCTCTGTATCGTGGAGTCTCAATGAAGCCCTGGTCTGAGATCTCGTCTCTCATATGTTGCCGTGAGGAAACGTCCCAACCTCCGCTGGTCTCTCGTGGTCATGCACAACTGTAGTGACTCCTCTATGTGGAACTGTGCTCGTAGATTTGAGTATGCTCAGCATGAGGTAACAAAGTGCTTCTCACTCTCTATCTTTGTATGGCATACTGGGCACCACCTCTCCTCTCTAGGGACTCCCTTGGTCCGACCACTCGATCTCGAGCCAAGGTGACGAAACTCAAAGCTTCCCAATGATGATTTGACTCGAAGGTGGTGTGGCAGGTATGTCTGCATGTATTGTGGAGTCTCAATGAAGCCTTGGTCTGAGATCTGTAGAAAATGCTCGCGATAGTGGAGCATTTTTGGTGGCAATGTATCCTTGGGGCTAATCCATGTCCTCTGTATCTATGTATGCCATACCTCCTGTCGAATGACCCAATTCCTCTCTTGGTGGGAGAGCGAATAGGTGGGGGCCTGTAAGTCGTACTGCAGTGGTGGTAGTGTGTCTATGTCAAACCCATGATGGGCTAACCAGTCTCGTGTGTGTGTACCATGAGGAGGTGTCTCTTGCTAATGCCATGTCGCATGACGCCTGGAAAGCTCGATAAGTATGCACTCTGTGTCCATGCTCCGGATCCTATGTAATAGGCATACTGTCTGGAACAGTGCCTGTACTAGCATCGGTGGTGCTGCAAGCTCTTCTCTGATAATATCATGTGGTACTGAAGGCTTGCTTCGGATGAGTTTGGCAATCATGAGAATCTGTGGCCTCTCCAATGCTGTCCATGCTGATGTAATTAATCCTGGCCCCCATATGGCTGCCCCATACATGAGCGCTGGTGTAACCTAAGTGTCGAAGAGCCACCCCTTTGTGCAGGGCTCTTCAAAGTGTGCCTGGTGGCAGTGTCTCTCCATCAAGGCTAGTGCTGCATATCCACGTGTGATGTGATCTCGGGCTGCCAGAGACATAGAGGAAACCCCAGAAGCTGCTGTGAATGTCACTCCGAGATAGACATATGATCCGACTACCTCAATCGGTCCGCCTGCTGCTGTGAAAGAAATCTGTCTCCTCTCTTGAGCTGACGTATGAAAAATCATAACCTTGGTTTTACCAAGGTTCACAGATAGCCCTCTATGTATGCAGAAGTTGTCTAGGCTGCCTGTGATGTAGACCTTCTGTGGACTCTGAAACCAGCACAATATCATCAGCATATAAAAGAATATGAACAGTGGTTCCTCGTACCTCAACGCCCTCCCCTCCCTAGTGTCGTATGAAGTCCACTATCTCATCAATGTATAGACCAAAGAGGATGGGTGAAAGAGGACACCCTTGCTTCACCTCGATGGTGCTAGCAAGTGAGTGGGGTAAGCCACTTGGACATCTGACTCTACCAGATACGCTCTCATATAAAGCGTAGATCCCCCATATCATCTCATCTGGAGCTTCGATATCGAGTAGACGTTTGAAGAGTCGCTCCCTGGGAACTGTGTCGAAGGCTTTCCGGAAGTCCACAAAGCAGCACTATAGTCTCCTCTTCCTCACTCTTGCCTAGTTTCCTCTTCCTCACTCTTGCCTGGTCGATAGATAGATAGATAGATAGATAGATGGATAGATAGATAGATAGATAGATAGATAGATAGATAGATAGATAGATAGTCAGATATATATATACATAGATGGAAAGATAGATAGATAGATAGATAGATAGATAGATAGATAGATACATCTTAAAATGAAGATGTGGTCAATGGTAGAGTAGTCTTGTCTGAAACCTTCCTGTCTTGGAGCCTTGATACCTTCCTCTCGACGAGAGTGCTCAACTTTGTCTCTAGCACTGCCCTGTATAACTTGGCCAATATGGGGCCAATCATGATCATCCGATATGTAGCTGGATCCATACGTCACCGGACTTATGAATGGGCACTATGGTGTTCTCAGTCCACGAGTGAGGGAACCCTTCAACCAGTGCAGGTTGAAGAGGTGGGCGATGAGCGGTTCGAGAGTCATACATCCATAGATGAGGGGCTCTGCCTGTAAACTGAACTGGTCATGGGCTCTGCCATGCTGTAAATGGGAAATAGCAAGACTCACCATAGTGGGTGTGAAGAAGTAAGAGGTAGTAGGGCGTGAGCTCTCCGGCTTGGGAATGGGGGGCTTGCCTGGAATCTGGTATAGGCTCTATGCATAGCTATGCCAAATGCTTGGGTCTCCAAAGGGTGTCTGTTGTCTCCTCTCCCTCAGATGTTGCCACGCCATTGCACTATCCCGACTCATGAGCAAATGGTAGATATCCCAGTACTGTCTCTCCTCCCATTCCTGTTGCTTGCGCGAGTAAGGCTCTGCATGTGACGCTGTGCCTGTCTGTGTGTAATATCCCCTCTAAGCTCTAAAATCTGTAAATGCTTCCTTAGTTCCCGACAGTCTGCATCATACCAACAGTTCTTGGGCATGGATCCTGTGCGTGGAGGATGTGTACGTGTGCGATGTGGAAAGCTGTGGATAGCCGAGTCATGAAGGATGGTGGTGATATGTGATTTAAGTGTATCCAAAGGTGAGAATGGATATGGATCTTGCCTACGGACTTGCCTTGCTCTCAACCTTGGTATCTTGAACCTTGCCTTTCTGCTTTTTGGCAACTAGCCTACGGACTTGCCTTGCTCTAAACCTCGGTCTCTTGAACCTGGTTCTCACCCATGCTAGGTATCTTGGATCCCCAATCTAATGTTTCCATTGGAATGCTCGTTCTGAGAGCTTTCCAATGGTATATATTATGTCTAAATCTGACCTACGGATTGGGAGATAGGCTCTAATCTATGTTGAACTCACCTTTGAAATCGACGCGCGCGCCTTCCTTCCGCCTTGCCCAAGTCTACTTCCTTAGCTCTGATACCAATTGTGGGATTTGAACTCAAGACCTACCAGCCAGGAGTATGATGGGCTAATCACTTGCCCCAAAAGCCATGGTTGAGGGTTACTTCCTAATACTCCCTCTTAGGGTGTGGTTCAACCATCTCTTGCCAGTCATATCTTGAGTCTAACACACACACACACACACACAGAGAGAGAGAGAGAGAGAGAGAGAGAGAGAGAGAGAGAGAGAGAGAGAGAGAGAGAGAGAGAGAGAGAGAGAGAGAGAGAGAGAGAGAGAGAGAGAGAGAGAGAGAGAGAGAGAGAGAGAGAGAGAGAGAGAGAGAGAGAGAGAGAGAGAGAGAGAGAGAGAGAGAGAGAGTTTTTAACGTCTATTAGAGGCCAAAATCGGCATATGAGACAAAACATATACATCAGTATGATCCAATCCACTGTGATCCCAAAAGGAAAATAAAGTGTGAGTACAAAAACGGGTATAAAAGGAGTGGATAATGATTGGCATCAAGGGTGTGGGGTGCAATGGGTATGCACTCTATATGCTCAATGGGTGAGATACAAATATGATATGCATAGGGAGGGGAGGCTCTGTGGTATCACAACCCTCTTGCCTGGAATGGGTGTAGGATATAATGCATTGGTGGGTAAGGCATCGTGGGGATCCTCAAAATGCTATGAACGTCGAAATCGACAGGGGTGCGCTATTGACGTCTCCGTATCTCCATGTCATGGCGTGCGTGAATCGCTTGAATCTCTCTCTGGTGTGGATGGGCTCTTCGGAGTGGGGGTCTCGGTCGTCGACGCTGTCGTCTAAGCTCCTTTGCTCTGTGTAATGTGACGACCCGCGTCGAGCTGGGCCCTGGAGTGGCTGCGGGTCTGAAAAAATCTGTAATATAAGTCTGAGGGGGGGGGGGCCAGGTGTATCACCATCTGCTGCTTGAGAAGTGATGCACGACAGCGCTGGAGCTCTACTAGGAAATGATCTAGAGGGCGCTGGTCCTCCGTCCCCAATAAAGCCCTGATCTCTCTGGGCCCCCTGAAGAGCTGTGGGTAGCGGTCTCTGATGTCCTCATATGCCTGGCATCTACATGTGTAGTGCTCCTCGTCCTCCACCTCCTCTCTAAATATCCTGCATAATCTCTCGTCTGGGAGGTATGTGTCGCACGCCCAACCTCAATCTCGAGCTGGTGTGATGATACTCTGAGCTGCCCAATGGCCACTCTCTCAGCTGGTGCCATGTATGTATCCATGTATCGTGGTCTTTGAATGCAACCATCCGTTGTCACAATCAGGAAGTGCTCTCTGTAGTGTTGCCTCTTTGTGGGAAGAGGCTCCTGTGGTGCTATCCATGTCTCCCTTACGTGTATCTGTAGTAGGTCCTGAGGGATGATCCTATTCCTCTCCGAACGAGAGAGGGTAATGTGGGGGGAAGAGAGGTCATACTGAAAAGGGGGGAGATCGGTAATGCTCATGCCATGGTCTGCTAACAATCGGTAGGTCTGTGCATACCGTACTCTCTCATGCCCTGTCTTTGCCAAATGTCTAGAGCTCTCAAATGCAAGCCTGGTGAGTCGGCTGGTGGGGAGCTCTCTGACTCTTTGAATGAAGGTCACCAACTGGAAGAGGGCCTCCACTAGCATCGGTGGTGTGCCAAGCTCAGCTCGTATAATGTCATGTGGAACGGAGGGCTTGCTGCGGAGCAAGCGTGAGATCATGGTGACCTAGGGCCTCTCAATCTGCGTCCACATCGCCTCCGTGATCCCTGGTGCCCATACTGCTGCTGCGTACCTGAATGCAAGTGTCACTAGAGTGTCAAAGAGCCACCCCTTAGTCCGGGGCTCCTGAAAATGTGTCTGAAAGCAGCGTCTCTCCAATCCTGCAAGTGCCGCATAGCCTCGCGTCAATCTATCTCTCGTTGCCTGTGCCATGGAGAATACGCTTGTGCTGCCCGAGAAGGTGACACCTAGGTAGACGTAGGAGTCCACTACCTCTATTTGTCCTCCAGCTGCAGTGAAAGATATATATATATATATACACATATATATATATATATATATATATATATATATATATATATATATATATATATATAGAGAGAGAGAGAGAGAGAGAGAGAGAGAGAGAGAGAGAGAGAGAGAGAGAGAGAGAGAGAGAGAGAGAGAGAGAGAGAGAGAGAGAGAGAGAGAGAGAGAGAGAGAGAGAGAGAGAGAGAGAGAGAGAGAGAGAGAGAGAGAGAGAGAGAGAGAGAGAGAGAGAGAGAAGTTGTCACCATGTAAGAAAAACACATCATAGGCCATAATGGCAATGAGTAAAAGAGAGGTTTGTTCATTAGAATGAAGCCATATTTATAGAAATAAAATGAGCTTAAGAGGCCCTTCTCACTCAAACCTACACTCTTCCTTCAATGTAACCTTAATCTAAGCTCTTTCACATAAAATATTAGCTCCCTGTTGCCATTGGGAACGTATTTAAAGAGAATTAATTGAATGATTATACAATATTGTATACAATATAACATATTTTATATTAATTTGCATGTCATATGGCCATTGTGCATGGAGGTATCATGTTTAAGTTCGAATTTGATAGCTATGTAGATAGGAAGGTAGGTATGTAGGGTGGTAGGTAGGTAGGTAGCTAGCTAGGTTGCTAAGTAGGCAGGTAGGTAGTTAGGTCATTAGGTAGGTAGCTAGGTACCTCTAAGAGTTGTTACCTTCCTTGTTGGTTGTCAAACATCAAGAAAAAGTTTAGTAACCTCACATTATATATACATTTTTCCTTGTTGGTTGTCAAACATCAAGAAAAGGTTAATAACCTCGCATCATATATGCATTTTTGACATTTGCATATTCTAGATGCAAAACATATATATGTGCATATTGTAGATGCAAAACATGTAGTGCAACTATGGGCATGATTCCTCTCTAAGACAAACCTTTTGAGACATTCATATCAGACACAACTATGGTTCCTATACACTTATCTATCTAGGTACCTGCCTTCTTACCTATAGATAGGTAGCACAGAGATTGATTGATAGATTAATAGATAACTTGATTGATAGATTGATCAATTGATAGATAGATACGTATATAAAATACAGACAGACAGACAGATTGATTTAGTGATTGCTTCTCATTCATGCATAGGTATGTGACAGTTCCGTTTGTGAATGTATTGCCTCCGAAGTAAGCATCTTACATTGGTCTAAATATGATATAATAAAACATTTTTGAATATATGTAGTCAACCACTGGTTGCAACATTAAAATCAAGTGTTTGGAGTTTTTATCTCAAGATATATTTCCTGATCTAGTGTTTCGGTGGACAGTACTATCCAGCAACAATTTGCTCAAGCATGATTAATGGTCAAGTTTCTGAACTTGGAATGTTTGTGTGTGCTCTCAGGCCAGTTCATCTGTGGAAGCAAGAATTGTGATGTCAAAGAGGATCTTTCCAGTTATGAGGCATGTTTTGGTGAGCTTTGGATGTAGAATTCATAGTTTGCTTGACTCTTTCATAGGAAAATTACACTCCCCCCATCTATACAATTGTGTTCCATGTCAAAGGATCATTTTGATGCATTTGAATGTGTTCGGTTTTTTGGCAGGTGAATTTCACGTACAGGGAGGCTGGTGAGAACAAACAGGCATTAGTGAAATTGAGAGTCTGCCCTAGGTAGTTTTCTCTCTAGTTATGATAATGCTTTGTAAAGAGAGCATTGCTGAGTAATATAATATGTTCATAATTCAAGAGGCACATCTTTTGACATGAGTGCTGTTCTTTGTTCTAGATGTGGAGAAAAGCTAAACTATAGAAGGAATAAAGATAATGAGCGGCAGAAAAAAGATAAAAAGAGGTCTCTCTATTCAGGATTGGATTTTCATGGAAGTAGAGAAATCCTCTTTGATTAAGCCAGGTGGTTGTTTTCAGATCACAGTATGAAGAGAGGTCAGCAAAGCATGAAAAAAATACAAAAAGGAAGCATACTGAGGACGTACAGCATTGGGCAGGTAATGTTTTTGATGACATTATTGAAGTTTTGATCTGTGATTGTTACACAAACACTCGGTGGATGACTTGATTCAGGATTTAGTGTTTATGACCAGTCTTTTTATGTGCTTGAGTTGAAATGCTTCACGCATGCACAGCATGTAAGACTATGTTTGGAGTGTCAAGGATCTAATTCTCCCTTTGCGTTTCCTTGGTAATGGATATTATAAACAAGTCCAGGTGATTCCAGTTCATCACCTTCGGGTTCAGGAGGCTGTTCTTTGGCAGAATCTCCTGGAGAGGAAGAAGAAGATGATAAACTTTTCAGAGGAATGTTCCCATAATTTTTTCAATCCTTCTTGTTTGTTTGAATCTCGTTACAGGAGCATGATCAATTATGTATTTTTACCATTAGCCGATTCTCACGAGTTCTGTTTCTTTTATTTTCTTTTTGTTCTAAGGGTGTTCAATGACACATTGGATCAAAATCTGAAAAAATACTTGGTTTTCAAACACTACTTTGAATGTGAATTGTCTTGCTGTGGCAAAAAGGACCATTGCTGTGACCTTATGCTGCAGAATATCAGTTGTGTGATTGACAGTAAATTAATAAATCACTTACACAACCAAGTCTTGAAGGTTGTGGGCTTCTATCTGACATGTGTTCTCAGCACTTAATTGATAAATTTTGGAATTTCAGTATGCTTAGTAAGAATTTCTAATGACATTCTGGAAGAAAAAATGTGATTCGAACAATGCCGCTATTGGATATGGTTCTATACTATATTGACCACATTTCACTCCTGTCTTTGAGTTTTTTTTTTTTATAGTGATAGGAAGTTTCATGGTCATGATATCTTGTTCATACATGCATGATAATGTTACTTGTGACTAGACCAGTGCAGATAACTATCTGATGCCCATATGATAGATGGTACTTGCAGTTATCTGGGTCGAATGCTGATCTCAATAGGAAATTAATGCTTCAAATGTAATACTGCTTGCATATTGTTTATAAAGTTCTGAAGTTTCAAGTCCTCTGAATCTAATTACATGTAGGTTGCAATTGTTGGATTCACAGTTGTAGAGAAGTCCATGGATGAGAGAGCAGCTCTGGAGATTACATGTTTTATGAAATTGTACAATCACAAATGCACATGTTTCTTTAAGAGTTCATGGCTATGGAGATGAACCAAGGAGAATGTTCTGAAGATTCTCCCATACTTCTAATGTAATGCCTCTCGAAACTGAAATTTCCAGCTAAAGGGGTTGAGTTACAAGGACCTTTGTTCTAATCTGCATTTTTTGTATTCTCCTGTAGTTTGAGCACTAATACGCCTAAAAGCTTGGCACTCTCAGCTTGACTGCTTGGATAGATGACCTTCGTTGTGTTTTGTTCCTTTTTTCTCCCAAAAATTAAATTCGTCTGCATGCAGAACAAAAAATTCTCCGAGCTTATAGTTAAAACCAAGTGGTTTGTGTATAGTTACCGTTCAGGATAAGTGCTTGGGTCTATATTAACGGGAACTGCTGAAAATATTCTCAATAGTACAAGAACAACAATGGGGATGGAGATGTGTGATCAGATGAGAAATGAGACTAGCAGTCGGTGCGTCTAACACGGGGGTAGGCCAGTATATAATTCTACCTGCATATTCAATTGAATTTGAACTGTATTTCCAGCTTAGCCTCTTTGAATGCTACTGATGATTTTATCTGGATAAATATGGCATGCTTCAGATTAGAGAAGATATTAAATACTTGCGAACCAATGCTCAGCAATACAAAATTTGTTCACTTGTATTTATACGAGAGTACCACCAACAAGATTTTCAGTATCTAAAAGTGAATCGGTGCCTAGATGCATCTATTTGAATGATTGCATAGAACTTGCATGCGTGCACACACATGCACGTGTGTTCATTGATGCGCTGTGAAAGTTTCTTTTTGCCATTGGAGTAATAATTTTCCAAGGTATGCTAAATCTAACACTTCATTTAGGATGTTACATAAAATCGTAGTACAACGAAAGTTTTAAATGAGTTTTAGAAACAGGTTTCAAAACATTTAGTGTGTATGAGTATTAAAAAATGGAAATAGAAAAAGAGTATTATATATTATTTTTTGCAATATTTTTGAATTTTCGTTTTTAATGTGCATATTAGCACTCATTAACTTATCTAGTGTTAAAAACACACAAAAAGCTCGATCTACTTCCTTATAGAACCAATACATGGCTTGTTCTATGGATGTGACCTCTCTTAGGTATGTGACATGCATGGATCATGTTATAACTCAAATAGACTTAGAAGACACAAATGATAGTTAAAAGTTAGAAATTTAACATCGAACAATGAACTTCAATTTCAATATGCATCTTGATTCATTTGGGATAGTGATCACATACATGTCATTTATATGAAATAGCAAAATATACACATGAATATCATGACTTGTGGTTCATTAGAAAGTTAGAAAATTCAAGTTTCAACATAAATCATAAATCTATGGGCCATAAAGCATCAATGGCAATGAATTAAAACACATTAATGCCAATGATCCACGTGATCCATTGTGAATAGAAAAGCAATTTTACAGGCCCAAATTCATAAAATTCGTTTTTGTGATGTCAGTTGTAGTAAAAGATGTAAAAACACATAGTAGATTTTTAAACCTCCAAATGTTTTAATTAAAAAAAGCGTTTGTTTCAACTATGCATAGAATGAAGTTTAGGTACATTGTGTATTGGTTTGTTTTAGAAGTAAACAATATTCTAGGATTTAATTTTTCTTCCATATAGGATTATATTTTGATATCCTCATATCAACTTGTTCGATTGAAGCGTAATGAAGACAAGACATTTACTCTTCATTTGAATCTTAACAACATAAATCCATTTTGTATAGATCTAATTATTCTCAATTATAATTCATAAAATTCGTTTTTGTGATGTGACTTGTAGTACAAGATGTAAAAACATTTAGTACGTTTTTAGCTTCGAAATGTTTTAATTAAAAAAGGTGTTTTTAAAACTACGCATAGAATGAAGTTTGAGTGCATTGTGTATTGGTTTATTTTAGAAGTAAACAACATTCTAGGGTTTGATTTTTCTTCCATGTAGTATTATATTTTGATATCCTCAATTCAACTTGTTCTATTGAAGCTTAATGAAGATAAGACATTTACTCTTCATTTGAATCTTAACAACATAAATCCATTTTGTTTAGAGCTAATTATTGTACACAAAAGAGCCCTAAGTTACTTGTCGCTTGAAGGGGATTGATTGTTTAATTGCATGCTTGAACTAGAGTCAAGCTGCTTGTAAAAGGTGATGATAAAAAAAGGATCATTTGATTCTAATATAGCTTATTATAACGTTCTTTAGGGTTCATGCTAAGGTACACACTTTATTTCATTGACTTATAAGTGGATAATCATTGTTCTATGTCTGTGGATCTTCATATCGATGATCTCACAATGTTGTACCCTTGATATTTTGACGCAAATTTTCATTGGTCATGACATGAATGATAGTCTTTGGATTGTGCAATCTAACAGATTTAAGAATATGATTAAAATTGAAAGCTGTAAATGATAGGTAAATCTCTAAAATAGACTTCATTACTTGGACTTAAAATTGATTGGCTAGTTCCTTGTGTATCATAAGAGAAGGTGAATGATGAATTTTGACAAAGCATTAGTAATCTGCATTGGAACAATCATGGGGAATTCTCGATGATTGTTTTTTCATTTCCTTGTTGAAGAGTTGGTACAAAACGAATTAAGCTTGCAAAATTGTCAATGATGCAATCCAAACACTCATATCTTGCCCATATGTAAGAAATGGACATATCCACACACACAACACATACATGCATGCATGCATGCACACATACATACATACATACAGACATACATACATGCATTCATGCATACATGCATAAATACATACATACATGCATGCATGCAGACATACATGAATACATACATACATACATACATACATACATACATATGCATATAAACATAAATACGTAAATACTACTAGATATACAGAGATGCCTATGAGACATTGTTGGATTCAAGTTTTTTTGGCTTAGGAAGACTTGGTCTCTATGCATTGCTTCACATGCATCATTATTTAGATATAGACCTAAAACAGCTTGTAATAAGGAGAGGTCCTTGGAAATCAGGTATGAAGCCACAATAGTCATTATTTTTGAGCGAGATTCTTTTCTAAGTGTATGGTATTATCTTGTATGTCATCATAGATATAATGTTCCATTTATTGGTCAATCCTTATTTAAAGCTTGAAGCTTACTTAGAAGTTGATGTTTTCTTGTACAAGATACATGAATGTAATGGAAAACTTCAGTCGTAGGGAAATTTTGGTTGTTGGA